>VZRE01007513.1:0-16888 GCA_013396775.1 Cephalopterus ornatus | reverse complement strand
TTTTTTTTTTTTAAATTCCTAGCCTAGCTAAGACTCCTGGGCTAGGAAAAGACTCCTAAAAGGGGTTGGTTTGGTATTTATGAAATCCCAGCACTATGTGGAGCAAATTAATGGGAAATAGTTTTTCCTTGTTTCTGCCAATGAAGGAATTGGGTGACATCAGGTTAAATCAGTGAGTTGCAGAGGCAAACAGGAGCAGACACACTGTCTAATTCAGCTTTTGCTGGGTGCAGTAAAGCCAGTTTATGGTTCCTGCATAATTTTGGTTATTGACTTGCGGGGAAATATTTGGATGGGCTTTGCCTTTTTTTTAATTTATTTTTTATTTTTATTTTTTTATTTAATTAAAATATTGGTTATCACTTCATTAATAGGGGAGCCAGCAGAAGCAGAAGCCAGAGCACTAGCATCCAATGAAGATGGTGAGATTAAACGTGTTTCAACTAAGGAGTGGGCTAAATCAACTGGATACGATCCAGTTAAACTTTTTACTAAGGTATCTTCTTTACCCCAGATAAATGTCTTATTTGAAATGTATGAGGTGCTTTAAAATTAAGTCAAAACCCGGCTTAGACACTTAATGCTCTCCATCAGTTCTGTGATGATGTTATTTTGCTGTCATGTTGGTCATTTGCTTGTTTTTTGGCATTCCATGTGCATCAGTACAGGTGGCTTCAGCAGCTTGGCCATACTGTACAGAAAAACCCACTGGAATTGCTTTTAATATGACAAAGTGTGTTTGACTTCTGTAAGATGTCACTGGGCATAATGGGAACCAATGTGAGGACCTAAAAGCCATCAGTCACCTTCTGTGTATAATCACGCTCTGGCATAGGAAAACAGAAATTGGTTTAGGACTTTTTGTTCTAAACAGTTACTGAAAGTGGATAAATACAGAAAATGGGTATAGAATGTCATGTTCATAGATAGAAATAACTTTCCTTTGGAAAGCCATTGGCATGTAGGTCAGAGTGTCTCAGGGAGAGTGTACAAAGAGCTGTAGTGATGGCCATATGAACCCACTGTTTTGGACTGTGGTTTCTTGATTTTCACTTTACTCCTCCCCAGATTAATCAGAGCTGTGTCTGCTCAATGCAATGAGTGTTAGAAAGTGGGGAATAAGTTTTTAGAATCTGGTTTTATGTAGTTGAAAATATTTTTCAAGGAGAAAATCTAAAACTTGTAAATCTAATCCTGATTTTCCGGTTTCACAGTAGATGTAAAAATAAAGTGTATTTTTTTCCCCTTTCATTTAATTTTGTTTTCATGTTTCCTAGCTTTTCAAAGATGACATTAGATATCTGCTGACAATGGATAAGCTGTGGAGGAAAAGAAAGCCTCCAGTGCCACTGGACTGGGCCGAGGTACAAAAGCAAGGTAACTGTCCCTCCTCCTGCTGTATATTTTTAAGTTGTACCGGCTGTTTATTAATGCACCTCTGTGATACGTACATTTTTTTTACTGTCACAGTTGGGTACTGATAAAGAACATATTCATTCTTTGCAATTCCTGAAGATTTCAAATTTTTCTCTGTATAGAAAACATTCTTCTAAGACTGTCTTGCAGTCATTACTTTAGATAGTATTGGCTGTAGGAAATACACATTTAACAAAAATACATGTCAGCTTATTCTAGGCCACCTTACCATAAGCACTGATAGATTTATCTCTGAAAGCTGAGGTTTGTTGAAAGTTTACATTTGCTGTAATTTATGCATGTCTGGGTGACTGATCCAATAGCTGCAGTTGCAATTCTAAATGCAGATTTGTTGTAAAATGTTAGGGCTGCTGTAGGTTAAGGATACTGTTCTTTAATTTAGAAAATACTTAACTTTGCTGAAATTGGAAAATTATTTGAGAACTACTGTGGAATTTAAATATTCCTGATGTTATCTATTTTTCTTTTTTTCCCAAAGAACAAAGCATATCTGACCAACAAAATGAATCCTCTGCAGTGCTGAAGGATCAGCAGGTTCTCAATGTCAGGAGCTATGCAGACCTGTTTTCAAAGAGTGTTAAAACCCTGAGTCTTCACCTGGCTGAGAAGGCTGATGGAGAAGCACTTATATGGGATAAAGTTAGTTTGCCATATATAAACTCTGTATATTCTCTACATATGTAGCACAAATTACTTGGGCTCATTCAGTTTCATTCCAAAATAATACTACTTAGAACAAAAGTGTTTCCTCACTGAAAACACTTTCCATATAAACACATATATTCTTTAAACACTTTATTTTGTAACTCACTGAGGATAAGGATTGACTGTTGTGATGTAAAATAACTTGGGCATAAAAAAAAGAGTTTGTAAATATGGGGGGGCAAAATAGTCAAGTATTATTACAACAGATAGTAAAAATTCTTTCTGAAACACCCAGTGTTTGAAACTGTTTGCTTCAGTGTTGAAAATGTTTAAAACATTATAAGATTTAGCATTTAGCCTTTTTTTAACATACAAGGCATTTTATTAGTTCTAATAGTCTAAGTTTCTATTAAAATACATATATTTTGAATTGTACGTAGTATTTAAAGTATTACTGCTCTGTCTAAACACACCATCTGAAAGGGGCAACGTGTTGTTTTTGAACTGGAATAGTGTACAGACTTTTTTTTTTGAAGCTTTCTGGTTTTTAAGGTTAAAGGAACCATATGTTGCAAACTATTTCCAAGGAGTATTCTGATTTTTAAATGTTTTTTGCATTAACTTGTTAGGATGACCCTTCTTCCATGGATTTTGTCACTTCTGCTGCAAACCTCAGGATGCATGTTTTTGGAATGAATATGAAGAGCAGATTTGATATCAAGTGTAAGGATAAAATATAACATTGTTTTACTTCACTAATAATTTACACTTCTTGTTTTCATTTGCTGTTAAAATCTGCGTACTCTTCCTTATTTTGCAGCAATGGCAGGAAACATTATCCCAGCTATAGCTACTACTAATGCAGTAATAGCTGGTCTGATAGTCCTGGAGGGTTTGAAGATCTTATCAGGAAAAATAGACCAGTGTAGAACGGTAAGTGGGAAAAGATTTTCCTTTCTTGTTATTTATTATTTGTTGAAAATTTACATTTAACATTTTTTTTACTAATGTGTGGTTTTACTGTCTCTCACTGGTTGCTTCAGTAGATTCTGGAGGTGCTGAGAAGTTTCAGTCACAAAGAAAAGAGAAGTGCAGGTCTCGAGGATCATTAAATTCCTGTGATTTGATGAGAATTTGGTGCTGGGTAGGAGAGAGAAGCAGAGTGCCCTCCGTTGAATGTGGCTGTTCCCTGTTGCAGATGTTTGGCAGCAGCTGCTCAGGCAGCACAGGTGTCAGTGAGGACTTTGTCCTGCTCAGCAGGAATGTCAGAGAGGAGCAGGGAACACACACTCTGTGAGACTGAGAGAAGAAATGTGGAGCAAAGCAGATTTTATACATGCTGTTACTTACAGAATAACTTGTTTTCTTCTGTTTTGTCCTCCAAGATTTTTCTGAACAAGCAGCCAAATCCCAGGAAGAAGCTGTTGGTTCCTTGTGCTTTGGATCCACCAAATCCTAATTGTTATGTGTGTGCAAGTAAGCCCGAAGTGACTGTGAAACTGAACGTGCACAAAGTTACTGTGCTAACACTCCAGGATAAGGTAAATCTTGAGTCACAGAGACAGCTTTCGTTTTGATCCTAATCCTGTACATTTTTGAAGGCAGGGTTTTGTTCAGTATATTTTGACTGAGCTTATATTTACATTTCTCTCAGCTACAAGAAGAGCTGGATTAACCAAGATGCTTCTTGCCCATGTGTGTTCTATGTCTTGTGAAGAAATGTTTGCATTTTGTAATTTTTTGATGGTTTTAAAGCCTATTCGTATCTGAGAGCAACAAACTAAATTTGTATTGCAGTTGAATAGTTCAGTAGCCACATTGCATTGTGTAGTCACAACTGATTTATAATTCTGTCATTTTTATGAAGTATTCTAAAAAACTTTCTAGCATATCTAAACCTGGAGATATCAGACATCAAAAATATAATCATTTTGTTCCTGGAAGTGAAACAAAGAAAAGTATAGGCTTTCGGTAGATGCCAGGATAATAAAATCAACATAATTCAAGGTTCTTCTTTTTAAAAGTCTGTTTAAGTCAGATATTGATTAAATAATCATATTTTTACTTTCAGATACTGAAAGAGAAATTTGCTATGGTAGCACCAGATGTACAAATAGATGATGGAAAGGGAACTATCCTTATCTCTTCAGAAGAAGGAGAAACAGAAGGTATGAGTAGTGAAGTTTTTTAGATAACAGTAGACAAAACCTTGGAAGAAACTATATAAAATATGTGTATAGCAGATGCTGCAGTGCTCATCCTGTAGACTGATATTTGAAGAGAACTGGATTTGCAAGTGTTTTGAGTGGCCTGAGAACAGGCAGTGGTATTGTGTACAGGCCTGCGTGGCCACTTCAGCTTTCCTGCATGAAGGAGTCCAGGATTCCTTTCAAAAATAGGTACCTGTTTGCAAGCCCCCCCTTCATTTTGTGGTTCTTAAATGGTGGTCTGTTTATGATGCTTGTAGGCACTACTGAAATACAGATGTCATCTCCGAAATGTTCCGAAATGTAATTGTGAAGTGCTTGAACATGATGCGTGAGGAGTAAATAAGTCAAAACAAGTAGTTTTAACTCCTAACAGGCTTAAAAGTCAGCTTTTACTTTAAATATAGCTAATAAATGCGAATCTTATGTTTCTGCATAAAACTTCTGGAGTATTCCTTTTCATCATATTGATTCAGGTGTAAAGGCCCTTTATATAAATAGCTGTAAACACTGCAAGTTTTATTGTTTTTGTAGCAAATAACCACAGGAAATTATCAGACTTTGCAATTCGAAATGGCACTCGACTACAAGCAGATGATTTCCTGCAGGACTACACTCTGTTAATCAATGTGCTTCATAGGTAAGATTCTGAAATAATGATTTGGGATGTGTGTATGTAGAACAGTTCCACAGGGGTTTTCCACTCAGAATTTTAAAATATATGAATGAAATTCCAAGATTAAGCTGTTGAAAGAAAATATAGATGTAAAAGAGGAATTGTTATTTTTTTTATGAAATTATAGAGTTCAAGGCTTTTTGTTTTGGGTGCTTTTTTGTTGTTGTTTTGATTTTTACAAGAGTATCAGAAAGGTTTATTTGAATAATTTGTCGTTACACAACATAAAAACACAGCGCAAAACCAAATACACTTTTGTGGAAACAACAAGCAAGAAATGCCATTTGAAATAAAAACAAAACAAAATTTAAAAAGGAAAAAAACCTCAGCCTGCTGAGGTAAGAAATAGATCCTCTGCTTGACCAGTGTTGAGAAGTTGTGAAATAATTGGTGAGTGTATTTAGCCCTGGGTAAGTAACAGGCATATTCTAGACAGTAAATGAACACACACTGCATGTTCAGGCAAAATAGGAGTGTGACATTAAGGAAGCAAGGTAAGCTCAGGGAATGGTTTTTCTGACTCCTGAGCATGTTAAATCATGGCGCTGGGTGGAACAGTGTTTAGGAAAGCACAGCGTAAATTACAAAGGAGGACTGACCAGCTTTGCCTCTTTTTCGATATGTTTTTCTCATTTTGTCATAGTTACAGGGTGCTGTAATAATTGAATGATTCTTTGTGAAAAAGACAGGGTTTTGTTCTCTCCGGGGTGTTTCAAAGCACATGTGTTTTTCTGCAGTGAAGACCTAGAAAAAGATGTGGAATTTGAAGTTGTTGGTGACGCCCCTGAAAGAATTGGCCCTAAACCATCAGAACCACCATCAAGGAACATCAGCAATGGTAGTGATGATGGAGCACAACCCTCCACATCAACAGGTAAATAACAGGATTTGGTATTAAATTAAACAAAATAGTCTTTCAGTAGTGCAGGCCAATTAAAGTAGTTGTCTTCAGTTTTATGACTTAACTTTGCCAAAACAAAATAGAAGGCATTTAAGTTGCCTCTTTGTATAACTGTGATATTAAATAGAAAAATGCACATTTACAGTTGTTACAAAATGCACAAAGTTTATATTAAATACAGCTTGAAATTGTATTATTTACCTGGCAAGGGCCTGGTGGGGTGTCAGCTTAAATGCATCATTTGCACAGTGATTTAAATAAAGTTAGACCCCTCCTAACTCATGGTCACACTGTTGCTTGACAATAAAGAATCAACCAAATTTATCACTTTCTCCCTAAAGAGAAAGGACCCTGCTCTTAGGAAGAAGTACCATCACCTTCCTAACGTGGACTTTCTTTGAACCCACTCAAAATAGCTTAACTTAAATGCATATGGAATGCTTAAGAAGTGGAGGCTAATGAGCTGGAAATGTCACACTTTGATAGGGACAGGTTATGAATTCGAGTACTTGCTGTGGCAGATGTGAGTTAGGGATCCATAGTTCGGTTTACACTTTGGGATGCTGTTCCTTTGCCTGGCAGATTAAAGTAGACAAGTATGCAGTCACTTGCCTCCTGTTTCAGGGGAGACTAAATTTAAAGAGCATTGCTAAAATTTATTTCAAATTATATTAAAAAATGACAAAAATAGCATAAAATTAGTTTTTACAGTGAATTTGTTCTTAAAAACAAACCAAATCCACTAGATGTCTTAAAAGTTCACATTTGGTTCTGTTTTGCCTTTTTATACTATCCATTGTTATCCTCAAGCTCTGTAAGTCTGTTCACCCTTCCACTTCTCCCTTTCTTTGTGGGCTCTCTCTAATGGAGTGTGGCTTCTCCTGGGAGTTCTGCTGAGTGTGGATGGAGAGGAGAGGCTGCACTACAGCTTGGGGTGGGGAGAAGTTCTTTTCTCGAAAACTGCTGCAGACAGCATGGGATTGTTCTGTTTTGTGCATGCAGAACAAGTTACAGAGTCACAGAACATGCAAAGTTGGAAGGGACCCCCAAGGATCATCCAGTCCAACCCCTGGCCCTGCACAGGCCCATCCCCAAGAGTCACCCCCTGTGCCCCAGAGGATCATCCAAACCCTCCTGGAGCTCTGGCAGCCTTGGGGCTGTGCCCACTGCCCTGGGGAGCCTGGTCAGTGCCCAACCAGCCTCTGGGGGAAGAACCTTGTCCTGAGATCCAACCTGCCCCTGCCCTGACACAGCTCCAGGCCATTCCCTGGGTGCTGTCCCTGGTCCCCCCAGAGCAGAGCTCAGTCCTGCCCCTCCTCTGCCCCTGCCCAGGCAGCTGGAACTGCAGTGAGGTCTCCCCTCAGTCTCCTCTTCTGCATTTCCCTAATTCTTGGGTTATTGCAGTATTTTCCATACCTTTGGTGAAGAAGGAATAACAATGTGAAAGCCATATTTTAGAGTCATTTCAGGGAAATTCAAAACCCTCTTGCAGTTGAATAGCAAAGAACAGGGATAAAGAATGTTCCAAGGTGGCTTTCTTGTACTAGAGACATGCTTATTTTTGTGTATGAAAATCAGATGGAGGGCAGGCTGTCTTTGCAGTAGCCATTGGATTGAGAACCCTGTGTTTTGCAGCTCCAGATCAGGATGATGTGGTGATTGTTGACTCTGAAGATGAAGGTCCTTCAGGCAATGCTGCTGATGAGGTGGAGAACAGAAGCCGCAAGAGGAAACTCGGCCAGGAGTGTGAGTGTGTCGGGGCAAAGAGGGCTTGTGCTGGGCAGGGGTCGGAGCAGGACGACCTGATGATCGTGGATTCTGAGGATGAAGGTACTTCAGGCAACGCTGAGGAGGAGAACAGGAGCCACAAGAGGAAACTCGAAGAGAAGGGCTGCGAGTACGTCACTACCAAGAGCGTGTGCTGAGCTGGCAGAGCAGGAGGAAGAGCATTTGATTGAACACGCAAATGCCCCTTGACAACATGATAACGTAATCCTGTAACAGCATATGGTGTTGGGATGTGAAAAATGTCCAGAACTAGACTAATGTTAAGGCCTTGGTTCAAAGTAAACACCAAATCACTGGCTTAAATAATTTGTGTCTGCTTCTCTTGATGGTAAAGCTCTCGTATCACTAGGCTTGTCCAGAAATGTTTTCCATGTTAATTCCATATATTAAATGTAATAGAAATATAGTTTATAAATACTTACAGATAAGTATTTGCTTAAACAATCATGGAACAAGCATGTTATTTCTGTGTAAATACCTCTTAGGTATCATCCAACAGGACAAAAACAACCTCCACTTGTTTAGTAAAATCTGATGCCCAGATTTGAAGCAACTACACTGTTTTTTTTTTTCAGTGAGTACCTTTGAAGTTTCCCAGCAGTGGCCTGCCTGCACATTTACTTATCCCTTATTCCATGTGTGAGGGCTTCACCTCCAGCATTCACACAGTCATGGATGCTTGAAGAAAAACATTTTTAGCCTAGTCCTAAACATTTTTCACACCCTGAACAAGTAAAAAAAAAAATTCAACAAAGCAAATTAGTGCCATGTTCTAACAGTGTTCTCAAACATCAGCTGGCACTGTGTACATTACTGTAAAACTGTTAATTTACTCCAGTTTTTCAGCTCGTACTGCCTGGTATGTCAATGTAAGAAGCAAATTTTTGTGTATTGTTACAGTTTCAGGTTATTTATATTTGATGTTTTGTAAACTCAGATACTACTACTATACTGTACATCTGATGGACCAAATAAATAACATCTGAAATACTTGCTATAT
The DNA here is from genome assembly GCA_013396775.1 of Cephalopterus ornatus. Lineage (NCBI taxonomy): Eukaryota > Metazoa > Chordata > Aves > Passeriformes > Cotingidae > Cephalopterus > Cephalopterus ornatus. The sequence continues at coordinate 8,234 of VZRE01007513.1, read as the reverse complement.
TTGCTTGCACAGTCCAAGATTATGCTGACTTATGGGATTTTACAATGTATAGCCTTCAAAAATTACTGTATTATTTCCATTTTTCTAAACATAACCTAGTAGTACAGAACTTAAGCTTCACTTGTTTGAGGTGAAAGGGGAATTTTTTTAATAAAACTTTTGTGAATGTTTTTTTCTTGGACAATCAATTATTGGGCTGAAGCAGTTGCACCACCACACACATGCTTTCACCCCCTCCTGCCTTCAGAAAGAAGAAAGCACTGATTTTTATACATTACATTCTGTGTGTAGGGCAAAAGTGCAATGTTTAGAATCAATATCTTAAAACCTACTGCATTTGTTGGTAGCTCTCTAAACTATCAGTGTTGGTTCTTAGAATGCATTAGTTGGCCATTTCTGTCATTGTACCAAAATTACCTTCCAGCTTCTAGTTCGTGAACCAAAACTGTTTCTATGCAGAGGTAAGTGTGCAGAGCTGGCCTTGCAGAGCACAGCAACTGAGCAGCAAGATTTATTCTGTTACAATTTGCAAACTGAATGACTTTTAAATAAAATTACAGCAGGGAAATGTAAAAACAACAACAAAAAAAGGTGTTGGATCCTGCATCTGGTTCTGGTGTTGAATTGCCAGTGCAGTGCAGAACTGCTTCTACAGGGCAATTAATGTTTTACTTCTTGTTTTAGGCAATAATAGTTATATGCAGTGGCTTGTTTGGAGGCCTAATTCTTCACTGTGCAATTAAATCCTTTTGAGTTTGCTGCTTGGCTGGCGTGAGCAAAGACTGAGAGGTAAAGCTGGAAGTAAGAGGCATTACAGGAAGGATTTTCAGTGCTACAATGAAAAACTTCTTGCCATAAACAGCTGAAGCACTAGAATTTAATGTCTAATGACATCTTCAAAAAATTAGGGCTGGCATATTTTGGTTTTAAGCTTGATTAAAAATAAAAGTATTGATAAAATTTAGCTTTCTAGCTTTTTAAAACCATTCTAATGGTAGAGGTTATAATTCTGGTAACACTACCTTAGTTTTACTGAAGTTGAGTGTTCGTGACTGAATCAAAATAACATCACTGACAGGTTTGGGGGGGGTGAGAAAACAGGGGGGGTTCTATTCAGTCTCACTGGTTTCTACTCCTTAAGTTATGAGTCGTCCTCGTGACGCTGGTGAGATGAAGTTTTAGAGAAGCATTAAGTAATTTTAACAATGTGTCCTCTTTTGGTTTGCAGCATGAAAGGAAAATTCATCTGCACAGGGGTGAATTCCCCTGGGGATGTGTTCAGGAGGTGTCATTGTGCTCCTTGTGTCTGGGCAGGAAGGAGTTACATGGCCAGAAAATGCTCCAGATCCTCCTTTAACATGGAAGGGACTGAGTTTTACTGAAATGCAAACTGCTGCTGTGCTCAGTGAAAAGCTGCTTTTCAGAACTGCTGGGGTATGAGTGTCCTTAATTGGCTACTAGTCACCAACACTGTATTTACGTAGAATTTTCCAACTTGAACTGAAGACAAAATTATAAACTGAAGCATTTTTTAAGCTTTCAAGTAATTAAAAAAACCCAACCACTTTTCAGCTGACAATTTGTTCAACTGCTAATAGCAGTAATAGTCATATGGAAGGAAGTGTAGTTGGAAGGCACAAGCTTTAAATGTTAAAATGAAGCAGAAATTCTTACCAGTGCCTTGGTGTGGCACCCCTAAAGTAGGTTCTTTTTTCACTACCAATTTTTGAGCCCATCTCATTAAATCTGTACAAATTGCTATTTGCCGTGATAAAAATTGGCTCTTCTGTTCCCCACAGTTCTCCAGTTGTTTGTTTATACTCATGCAAAATTCTGTAATACAGATAAGCTTTTCTAACTGCTTTTATAGCAACAAGTAATTGTTGACACTTGAATTTTTTATTTCCTTGGTGAATTTGAGTGCCTTGTGTGGCCAAGACAGAGTGGAAGCTGAGTGTAGTTGAGTGAAGCTGGGATTGTATCCAATGTCTGCTGTTAGTTCAATATCCCTTTCCTGCATTGGAGCATGGAAAGGAATATTGACCATTGGTGATAGACAACAGTTAATTAGAGAGTCATTAAGCTGCTCTGACTTGGGGTGGGAGAATTCTCAAGGCATCTCAAGAGTGACCCTTATGAGGTGACAACCATTCAGGAGAAGGAACTTTGGGGCCCTGCTGACACAGCCTTGTGCCAGCCCATCTCCTAAAGAGCAACTGCACCGTGTAGATTACCATGTAATGTTCGTAGTACTTCTGTGTGACATTGTAGTTGTACTTTAGGAAACCATTTCATAGCTGAACGACAGAGAGAGGTGCGTCCTCTGCACTCTGACAGCTGGGAGCAGGTTGATGTGCCATTTCAAAGTCTGACCTTTACAACAGTGTCCTCTTGCTAACCATTTATTAGAGCCCAGAAGATAAAATCAGCCTATGTTCAGTCTGAAGATACCATTGATATCTCCTTTAAGCACTACTTCTACTGACCCAAAATTTTCAATTTGGGTTAGAAAACTGAATAAACACTGAATTAAGGGAAGTAAATTTGGGTTTGTTCTGTTTCTGTGCCTATAGGTAGAGATATTTTTCCTCTCTTTGCAGCTCCAAGGACAAAAAGCCCTCCACTTTGTGCATCTAAAATACTGAACGTGCAAGAAAGCAGAAACCAGGGTCAAGGTAATACAACAAATCTTACACAAGTCGGTTAGATAGTTATCTCTTTTTCACTGGCCTGAGATGATTTCTGGGCTGGTGTCTAAGCAGAATGATTACAGAGAGCATTTACCTGCAGACAAAGGTGTGGGAGGGAGAGGCAATTCAGTGCTTTGATTTGGAAGCCTTGATTCCTTAAGGGAGGAATAGGATGAGGTAAATACATGTACTGGTAGATACAGCTTGGTATCTGTTTATGTTAAAAGCAGAAAATCACTCTTCAGGTACATGTTATCTTTGTCATCAGCATATCCTTCACTCACACGAGGGAAAGTGAGAAGTTAGCAGTAGGATTTCCAAAAGAAAAGATACTTAGGGAACTGCTCTGCCAGTCCTTTCAGCTACACCTGAAGCTCCTTGCAAACGTTAATTTTCCATCACTGCAACACCACGAGTAAGCGGCTCTGGATAAGAAGGGACGGACCCCCAGCGCTGAGGCTGGTTGGGTGTGGTGCTCACCCGCGGCTGCTGGGGGTCTGTCTGCACATCCACGTGGAGTTTGCTGCATCTTGCACCTCTAATCAGTGATAACTGGAGGTAGCAGGAGTGTGCTGGGGGGGAAAGGACAGCAAAGACACCTGAATAGAGCCTGGGAAGCTGCTGGGAGCTGTGGAGATGACAAAGGGACAGAGAGAAGGCAGGTGGACTTGGGAGAGAATTAAAGTGGGAGGAAGCTGGAGATGCTGTGAATAGTGGCTAAGGATTGGGATAAGTGCAGGGAAGAGCTCTGGGACACAGGGCTGATGGAACTGTGGCATGAGTGGGGATTTGCAGAGCACGTTATGAGCTGGAGAATGCAGAGGATACAAGAATCCAGAGACCAGCCTTCATTAGTTACACTGCTTGAGGAACAGCTCTATTCTCTGGCAAATTTGCTCATTATTTTCAGTGATATCTCTGTAATACCACTTTACATTGAACATACAATGAAAGATAAATGTACTTGGTGTTCTCAACAAAGCAATATCCTCTTTCTTCTTGATCCTTCCCATCCCAGCTGAAGTGTGTTGTGTTGCCAGGTCAGGAGGGCAGTGCTGGGAGCTGCCTCGTCTGAGTGGGTATAAAGGGGCACAGACAGTGAGGCTGGTGCTCTGCACCAGCACAGCACGGGGGGGCTCATGTCTCACAGTCTGACCCTCATGCAGAGTTTCTATTCTTTATTTATTCTGTATTCTAATGCTGTCTGATTTCTTTGCTGGATGATGGTTTGCAGCATTGAAATCAGGACCTTCTTTTTATCACATCGAGAGAAATTTCAGCTGTGTAGCATCCCAGGTTTGTTTTTGTATTTCCAAGTCTCTGAAATAAGAAGCTGTATAACCTAAGACCTCCTTAAAAGTACTAAGTTGCTGCACTGCTAACAGAGCTGACCACCTAAATTATGGATTTCTGCAAATGAATTGGCTGGTAACTGATTGCATTTGAATATCCAGCCACTATGTCCTGTGACTATAAGGAAGTATGGCTGGGGCCATGTGCAGTCTCCAAAGGATTAGCCAATAAACTGCATTGGACAGAAGTGTTATTATCTGAAATATGTAAGAGAAGTGGAAGATGAAACTATAAAAGAAATCAGATACGTAAATGGTGTATTAATCACAAGTGCCTGGACATATGTTGTCTGTCTGACCCAGCACAGTCACAAAGCGCCTGTTGTGACTGGAATTTTACAGGGTATGTCCCGAGTTATGTTTGTGCAGCACAGTGAATAGCTGCATTTGCAATGAATAAGAAGAATGTAAAAAATGTTAAATAGTGTTTTATTGCAGATTTAGAATGAGAAATGACCTGTAAGCCTGCAGAGTAGTGCTAGTCAGAAATACTTGAAATAGTTGTGCCTAGCGAAGGCAGCCATTCAAATACAATGTGTGAGGTCCACCAGAAGATGGTGCCCTAGAACACACTCTATAATTTCAATTTTTAGAAGCTGTGATCAACTGCAAATGAGAATTCTAAAAAAACAGATTAGAACAGAGTGATTTGCAAACAAATCGCCCAAGTCCAAATACAATGTTAATATCCAAACTTCATATTCCAGAATGTTTGCTTATATTTAAGGGCACAAATTAACATACAGGATCCAAACAAGCAAAACAAAACAATATAAACCTAATACAGCTACCATTTCAAAGACAATCAAAACTTCAGCCTCCCATCCCAAAATAAAAACATTTCTTCGTAATTTTTGTATGAATTTCACAAGGTTTTTTGGTGTTTTGTTTGGGTTTTTTTTCATCAGGCTTAAAACAGACCAGAGAAAAAGAATAATCATTAACATTCCTCACCAAGAAACCAATCAATTTTAAAACTGGAAGACCTTGTAGACGTCAAGGTATAATTTCATTGATTTTTTAATGCTGGAGACAAAGAAGGAAATTGCAGAAAATCAGGCAGCATCCAGTTCAATAAGCAGCTTCCAGTTGTTAAATTGATGAAGTGAGACAAAGAGCTCCCTCCTGCATTGTCAGTAAACCCAGGTCTGATAGAACACACATGGCAACACAAGGCAGTGGGATTTTTGCTGTTGTCTTCAAGAGGGCTGAGGTTTCCACAGTGAGTTCTTACATTTACAGATTCTCTGCTTTGTTGGTAATAAACTGTTTGCAACCAAAGAAGCAAAACCTCCAGCAGGTCTCCCTGCCTCTTGGCTTGGGCAGTGTTCCCTTGCAGGCCCTGGGAATTACCAGGAGCAGGAGTGTGCTGCCTGTGAGGCCCAGCCAGCTGATATTCACAGATCAATAACTCCACCTGGCTGCTTTGCTCCCTGTAAGTCTTAGACAATGGAGTTTATTTAACAGAAGCAGCTGGCTTTCCTTAATATCTGATTTAGCATATAACTCAAAATCAGGCATAAGGACTACCACACCAAACAGTGAAATGAAGTTCAGCTTTTATAATACTCTGACAGCTCTCGTGCTCTTAGTTGCAAAGTATGAGTCTTCTTGCAATATACATTTTACTGCTGGTGTTACAATGAAGCAAGTATATTGAATATTAGGCGGGGAGAAAGCCAGGTCAGGATTGTCAAGCTGTAATTACCCAGTATTTTGGGTTTTCAGCTATATAACAGTGAGGAGAATGATGGGGGTACTTAGTACAGCAAGAGCAGCTTTGACTCCACACTTGTTTGCACAGCCTGGTACAGATGGGCTCTGTCAGCAATGCAGCAGTGCCCGAGTGTGCTGAGCACTGCTGCAAACACGCTGAACTCACCTCTGTGCTCTACACCTGTGGCTGTAGTGTGGGTAAATGTGATGTTCTTTGTGAGGATGGCAGAAGAACAACTCCCTGGTGAAGAAGGGGTCAGTGGCACTGCCCCTGCAGCAGGGCTGAGAGGGAACACAGTGCTGGGATGCTCTGGCCCAGGACTGAACAAACTTGGCAGGGCCTGGCTTTTTACTTATAAAGCATAAGCTTTCAAACAATAAAGTGATTTTTATCATTTGATCCACATTGCTCACTAGCCCTTAGATTCCCCAGATTCTCGCAGTCCCCAGTATGTTTTTCCCATGAGTTCATACTCAACAACACGTGTCTTAATGACTTAGGTACCAACCGACATCCCACAGAAACCTGCTACCTGCTGGCAGCAGAAGCAGCACAGAACCGTGCTGCCTCAAAAGGCAGAACAAGGGCAGATTTGTGGCGCAGAAGAACAGAGCTACAGAAGGACACACAGCCACTGCTGTAGCTTACACTTCTGACTTCCCACAGCACATGCTCTGCAGTTCCTACTGTAAAGATACCTGCTCAAAATGCATCCTTGCATGAGCACACAGGCAGGGCCTCCTAATATGTCCTACCCACTCTGTTAGGTTAATAGTAAAGTTATCTAATGTTGTAAAGTTAAAAAAAACAACCAACCAAAAAAAAAAAAAAAACAAAACCCCAAGCTTAAAATAGAGGAAATTTTCTTTATATATGTTCTGACAGACCAACTTCCCATTTTGTCCATGAGCCTCTCCCAGTTTCTCAGGAAGACAATCGTACAAAAACTGTCAGTAAGAGATGCAAAGTCAGCTCCAGGAGAGAATGGCCTAGTCCAGGCCCCAGGAATGACTGAAGGAGCTCTGCACCAGTACACTTGAAGGCTCAGCTCATGGGATGCCCACTGCTGCAAATAAACCTTGTCCCAGGTGGAGCAGATGAAGCAGATGGTGGTTTCCATGTGCTCTGTGGGAGGAACCTCTCTTTGTTCTTGGCAGGCACAGCACTAAAAAAAACAACTGACAGCACAGTTGTGTCTTTGCTGACAGCGTTACCAGCAAGCCCAAGGCTGCAGTGGAACAGGGAGTGGAATGCTGTTTGATCCCCCTCAGTGCTGGGGCACATTTGCTGCCGAGGGCCCTGTGCTGTGTGAGCTGGGCATGGTCTGCACCAGGACACAACTGCAACAGGCCTCTCCTCCATCACACACCTGCGGGCTACAAGGTGAAGTGTAACTTGTTCCACAAGTAGTAAAGCTGCAGGAGCATGTGGTAACAGCTTGTTTAGGAGATGGGCAAAAAGTGTAATGAAAGATGTGAACGTAGAAAAGAGCACTTTGACTCCCAAGAGCAGTGGTGTTTGCCTACGGGTGTGCACACTGACAGTGGATTGCCTCTGCCATGTCTAACAGATTTGCTTTTCAGGCCTTGCTCTGCACATTTACATGGTTTGTTGGATTTTCTTTTTTGCACACACAAGCAAACAGATTGCCAATCAATTGCCCTCCACAGCTGGGGACATTTTTGAGTACACAGTTGCTTTTAATGTTTAGTTAGGTATGATAACAGAATAAAATGTTCTTGGCACAGCAGTGCCTATAGCTCAAACTTGCAACATATTTCTCTCTTCAAGGGTGCTCAGCACCCAGCAGTGAAAGGATACTCCTCAGGTACCAATTGTTAGGGCTTTGTCAGCATTTCTGCCATCAACACATATGATTGTCAGAGAGTTGCAGCTTAGTTGCCAAAAAAATTAACTGTAGGCTGCAGTTTAGTATCGAGGGTCTCAGCTCAGTGGCCGTTTTGGAGTGGTTTTCTGATAGCCTTTTCCGTGAGCACACAGATATAAATGGCAAAGCAGCGCTGGGGCGTTTGTTACCCATCACAGATGAAGCTCTCACAGTTACACAGACAGTAGCTGCTTCTTTAAACTCCTGTCACCTCACAGATTGCTTTAGGCCACAATATGTTTATCACATGTCTTAGCACTGCTTTTTTTTTTTTTTTAAAGACTTAATAAATAACTGGCAACAACCCTCAGCTGCCGTGTTACAAGCACAGGTCTTTTCAGCAGTCACCTGGCCAGCGCTGGGGGCTCCGCACAGGTGCGGGGCTGCTCCCGCACGCCCGGCCCCGCAGCACCGCCGAGATGTCGGCTCTTGCCCTGGGCTCACCCCGGTCGGGGGTGGGTGGGCAGAGCCGTCCCTTCCCCCGGGACGAGGCCGCGAGTCCCGGAAAGTTCCACTCGGGGCGAGTTCCACGCGCCCCCGAGCGCTCCCGACGGGGTGCCCCGAGCGCGGGTTCCGTGGGAGCGGGG
>VZRE01007512.1:77120-165217 GCA_013396775.1 Cephalopterus ornatus | reverse complement strand
GGGAAAAAAATGAATTACTCTTACTTTGAAACATCTAGTAATCCCTTTCAAAATGTTACATTCCCAAATTCTGAATGCTGTATTTTTTTAAATTGCTAGTAAGATTTACATGTGCCAAAAACCTGTTGCTACTGTGATTGGCTGTTTTCAGTAATGATCTTGGACAAAAATTACTTGTTCAGTTTCCTTAGTAGAAAATATATATTTCCTTTGGGGAAACATATGAAAGTAATGTTTCATCTCTATTTAATCTATTCTACAAGGTACTATTTCAGCTAATGATGACACAGCACTTTTTAATTTTTGGGGGGTGGGGAAAGACACGTATTCTACCGAAACTGCTTGCCGACAAAGAAAATGTTTGGAGTCTGGGGGAATGTATCAAGTTTTTTCTGTACCCTTGTCATAAAACAGTTATTAGCAGACACTATTCATCAGTAGAAATTTGGGAATATTTAAGAGATAAGATTTTATGTTTATTTAGGGTTTCCTTGTGCCTCCTTTAAAAAACCCTCAAAATACAAGTAGATTTTTCAAGCTGTGAAAAAGATAGTTGCATAGTCATTAGATTTGGGACTTGGAATTCTGATCTAGAGATTTTGTAAATTTCTTTAAGAATAATACCAAATTGGCAAGTGTTAATTAAATCTCACATGTCAGCAAGGAAGGACATAAATTTCTGATTGTTTTATCTTGGCACAAACTCTACATCCTCTTCTCAGATCCACCGAGTAATAAATTGCACAGTGCAATTTCATTCAACAACTAACTTGAGATAGAATAAAATCCTAAATGTTTTATACTTACCCATTACTTGATAATAACATGCTAAATTTCAAATATACCCGTCCATATATATTTCAGATATATATTTGGGGACTATACTTGATTTTTTAAATTCAGTCTTCTTTAAATGTCAGTGGATGTGCATGTCATACCCAATTTCTGCCTGGATCTACTTTCTCATAAAAATACTAACAGACTTGGTTTTATTTGCTCTAATCCCTATGCAAAGATGTTAAGGAGGATTAGGTTATTCTTGGGTGAAATATCATTTCATTGTATTTTTAGAAATTTTATTATATAAAAATCTTTCCTGAGCTACCTGACTTAAAAAGCATAACTGTCGAAACTTTCCAAGTATGCTCAGGAACAGATTTTTTTTCCTTAAGTCCTCTTGAGAGGTCACATTCTCTCTGTGCCTGAAGTGAGCCTGAAGGACTTTTAGCTTGTGGTCTGTGCTGTACTTGCAGTGCATTCAAATATAAGAATTAATGGGTTAGTGGGTTCTGCACTAAATACCATTTTAGTATAAAATTTTCATTGCATTTAAATCCAGGAAAATTTTGTCATTCACAAAGTTTGTTTGTGGATTTGGTGGTATGGTTGCACCCATTCTGATGCATGAGAGTTCTCTTGGATCAAATAATGGTAAAAGCAATCTGATATCGTTTGTGCCCCTTGTGATCTCAAATGCTTGAAAACTGTCTTAATTGCTGTTCGTATTTGCATTACTCCTTCTGGCACGTGCCTGTGAAAGAAAGAGATAACAAATTGAAGTTACCTAGTTTGCTGAGGAAATGTAAACACTTTTTTTTATTCTTTATTATCCCACTTAGATCTAAAGATCTATTTTTTTTTAGACTGTTTCCACAAGGACCTTGTTGATTTGGCTCTTCCATGAAGAATTGTTATTGTCCTGCACTTCTCTTTTTGACAAGCCAGAATATTTTTATTTAAATTGTGTTCCACTTACAAAGAAAAAGTGTATTCAGAAGTATAATTACATATGAAAGGATTAGAAATTATACAGAATAAAGAATACTGAAAGGAGAATTCTTATACAATACATGTGAAATTGAAACAAGAACTTTATTTTGTGGAACATTTTTTAATGAATATGATATGTCTGTGCTGTGAAAAGATAAAAATTGATATAACCAGCTGTATGAAAAGAAGAAAGAAGTATCTATTTCTTGTTATGGAGATATAGCAGACTTCTGAGTGACAAAATGAAGGACGTATTTTAGGCTCATTGATTAAAGGTCAGTATAGAATCCAAGGAAAATGAAAGATATCTACCACTCAGGTGGGCTCTTAAAAGCAGCAAAATAGGATTTTTGCTTCTGTAAGAGATGAGATTGCTGGAAATGCAGTACAAGAGCTCTCTGAGGGGTAAGACCTTCAAACTGGCCATTTCAATGAGTAGCCATTCTTGAGGAAATTATCAAATAAAGTAACCATATGGCCAGTCTGGAGCATGGGAAAAAATAGTAGTAAAGCAGCAGGATGCTGTTGGACTATATATTGTTTTACTCAGAACAGGTGTTTTCACATTATATTTAGGAATTGTCCAAGAACTAATAACTGACAGCAATGCTAAAGTCAGAATCTGATGGCAGCACCGAATGTATCTTATCTTGGGAAGGATAGCTATATGGTAGCATTTTCCTAGAGAATATCCTGGAACGTAATTTCTGAATAGGCAAAGACTGTTCTATGTTTATTTGGCTCTCTATCAATTAAAAATGTGTCCTCCCAGTTTACATTTTGTGTTCACTCTTCTATTACCTTTACATTTCTGTTTTATTTTTGCATTCCTCTTGTTTGTGCTCTTTTTTCTTAGTCTTGCACTTTAATTCTTTAATTCATAAAATTTAAATAAAGCAGCCAGAAAGAGTCAAGTCCAGTAACAATTCCATATTCTCATGACTTGCTTTTCAAACCAGGCTGGTTCAGACTTCTGAGTTTGTTGGTCAGAGCAACCACACAGAGCCTTCTATCAGGATACAAGTCCATCATCACAGAATGCATTCGCCCTCATTTTCATCTAAACTTCTGCAAAATGATTGTTCTGACTGTGGCACGTGAAGTGTGGAGCTGTGTAAAGGTGATTATTTAATCTGAATTGAACAACATTTTTAAGACAGTAGTGTATACATAAAGTGTATTCACCGTGAGTAGACAGTGCAGTATACATACTACAAGACTAATATCTCTAAACATTTCCAGCTTGTATTAATCTGATTATATGATTTGGATTTTATCTACCACAAATTTCATGCTTTAGGAAGATACTAGCTAATTGGTCCAGGTTCCATTACAGTATCACCAAAAGCCTTCAGGTCAGTGTAAACATTTGTTGAAATGTCTTGCTGACTTTGCTACTGGACTATGACTATATGCTTCCTTCTGGTTCTGCTCACAACTGTGTGCCAAAAAATGCCATATAATCTTCAGTTCAGCACTTCTACAATCTGCTATTGATATTTCTGGGACAGTCAGCTCCACTCATTTCACTGCAGGGCTCCTTCTCTTTTACTTCATGTGCCATTCCAATTTTAGAAGATATACCTGTTACTATCCATTACTCTTTTTTTTTTTTTTTTGTAAATGAATATAATACTCATCTTGTGTTGATCATGTTCTCCAGAAGTGACAGGATGTCTGAGATTCTCATAAATTTTCCTTTTAGCATTCCCCAGTTATCACATCGTCTGATTTGCATTGCTGATTCTTTTTTGATGTTGAACCACATTCCACTTAAATTTCCTCCCTCAGATATTTCATTCTTATACTAAGTCAGTATTACTCATATTCCTTATTGAATGATATTAAACACAGTAATAAAGATAAGGAAATATATGTAGCAATCATAATTGGTTTTAGATGGCCTGTATTACTGCAGATGGCCTCTATACTTCTGAAGGGTTTATAGGAAATATTTTATTCCTTTGGAATCTCTTCAAGTTCCCTACCTCTCCCCTTACTGCTATGTCTTCCCAGTTCTGTTCCTTAATATCAGTTCCTTTTCATTTCCCCATTTCCAATTTTCAGTGATGTTTGCCTCTTCTTTTCAACCTTCCCAGTTTTACCCCAAACCTATATTTTCTCTAAAGACCTGACTAAGGGGTTTACTATTCAAGGGGCTCACTCTTCTTTATTCAGTGTATTTATTCTTTTTCTTGTTTGTCTCTTTTGGCCCACTCTCTCTGGCCTTTGGTCACTCATTGTAATGATTATTTCTCACCCACAGTGAGAAAAGGTTTAATTTCATTTAACTTGTTTTTATTGCTGTCTCCAAAGGTAGGATATAGAAAGCTTTAACATGGTGCTGTGTTGTAATGCTGCCTAATCTAATACAAAATACATTTCAGTAAATATATACCATACAGTTTCTTATAAATGTACCTAGGAAGTGACACAAATGGAACAACAGAGCACCAGGACCTCCAGCTCAAAGTTGTTAATGCAGTTCATAAAAGAAATCTATATGCAGTATTACAGAGCTCTCATGTCTTTAAAATCATGTTGAAAACAAAGCTGAATACATTTTATATTGAAAAAGTTAAAATCAAATTGCCTACAGAAGCTATTTTGGGTGCTCACGTTTGGATTCAACACAGAAGCAGCGTGTGTGGTTTCTAGTGCACGCCCTGTAACGCAGCTGTTGTTGTTTCTTGTCCTTTGAAGCAAGGTTCAAAAGTGCTGTCAGAGAAGCCTCACTGGCATTGCAGGGGATAGGAAATGCTCCAAGAAAGACAGCTGCTCATGACTTCTGTGAAATACAATTGCCTGTGAAGATCAGCAGATAAAGTGAACGCAATTTCATTCTAAGTGATTCTGAAGCCCACATTGGACCTGTAGTCAAAAAGCAAACTTTGCTTTTATCTTACCACTCTAGCACTTAAGTCATGGAGAGGTCCAAGTGAGTTAGTAACAAAAAAATCCAAAAAACAACTAAGTCTTGATTTGGGGTGAGTTTTCCACTCTTTAGAACCAAAATAGCGGAGGAAGTAAAAACAAATTAGTCCAAAAATCAAAGGCAAAAAGAAAGGAATTAATCAATTTTCCTTACTAGCAACACATTATACATCGCCAAGAAGAAAATAAAAGCAATGAGAAAAAGTCTAATGATGTAGCATTGCAGATTGCCTGTTTGTGAGACGTAAAAATCGATTATAGTCTATAAAGATTATAATGGTATCACTGAAGGTTTGGAAACACTGTCTGTCATTAGAATTCATGAGGGTATATATTAGCCTTTCCCTCTGAAAAGATTTTACATTCATCATTTGACAATGTGAAGACCAGGTAGGCTAGCTCAGCCCGTAATTAGTCTGACATGAGGCTGAAGCTCGAGGAAGGTGAGGAGATCCTTATGGCAGAATTTCCATTACCTGTGACAGTGCTTTACCTGGCATTTCCCATGGAAGCTGAGTATTTTCTTTTGTTCTTACTTTTCTCATTGCCAAGGAAAGAATGAAAGGAATGATCTATCCCCTAGCACTGAAAACATAATAAAAACATGGGCTAAACTCTGTTTCTAACCTGAAATAATTAAGGAGGCAGACAGTCAAGGTCTTTCAGCATCAGCTAACAAGGAAAGGAAGCATGGCAGCGCATTGTGTGCCTGAGCTCACGAGAGAGGGAACACATTTATCCTTTTAACATTTGCTCTCCTTTATTTTAACCTTTAATTACATCAGTGACTCTGTATAAGAGAGGGGAATTAGAGCCTATTCTAAACTGTGAATTTTAAAACCTGTTTCTCTATAGGGATAAATAATTTATACGGTCTTGCAATCCAGCAATTTAATGAGCAAGGGCTGCATGAAAACAAATTTATAGCTCTTCTTAGCTACTGCAGAGCTATTCAGTAAAAATATCTGGGGTGAAAGTAGGCAGAAGTTGTGTACAGCTTCTAGGATCTTCCTTGAATTTTAAAAAATGGTGATGCTGAAATAATTGTCTTCAGAATTGTTAAATTACTGTTTGACTGCTGTAATGATCTGGAGCCACCAAATATATGTTTAGTCCATGATTATCTAATACTATATCCTGTATAATACAGGCCAAAGAATTCCATGTGGTAATTTTTTAAGGAAAATGGAAATTCAAAGGAAATTAGCTAACATATAAGTCTGAGAGTTTAAAGGTGAACAAAGTTTTATCGAATTGTTTTATAACTAAAGGTCTCTCTTAAAAACTGAAACAGGAATGCGCCTTCAGGAAAACGTGGAGACACAGAAGACAATGTTTACCACTCACATCTTTTACACTATCTCTAGATAATCCCTACTACTGTATTATACTAATAGAAAATCCACTTCGGAAAGCATTAGGTTTTCTTTTCATTTTGAAGCACAAACTTATTACAATATGCCTACTGATTAAAATATGCTTACACACAGCTAAGATGAATGTTTTTTTTTTTAATGAAGTGATTCATCATTAGAATATTATTAAGAATTTTAATGAAATACTCCCACAGAAACATGCCAGTTGTAAGAAATATTTCATCAGAAATAATCCTCATTTTAGTTTAGAAGCAGAGAGCTGTATCCCTGCAGCATCAATAGTTTGGTGGCTAGGACATTTATCTCCAGTGCCTGTTTTTTAGAATAAATTGGATATATGTGTATGTATATATATAGGGAGAGATAGCTAGCTAGCTAGATAGATATAAAATTGATAGATTGATAGATATAAAAAATTCTCTTTAAACTAAATTTTACCTACCTAGGCAAGTGCATCTCGTATCAAAACATAAAAACATGAACATGTAAAAAGACTAAAGGGACCTTTTTTCTTCTGTGTGAAAGCAACCTGTAAAAGCCTTGCTTGAATTTAAGTTGAAGTCTTAGCTCCAGTTGCAGAACATTGGAGAGAAGATCCTTTAAAACCTAGTGTATTACTGAGCATATTCTTCTGACAGTGTCATATGCAAGTCATATGAACTTAGTTGTGGAATTTGTGAGGATGTCTTTTTAGAGCCAGACCTATCAAGGTGCCTGAGATGACCTGTCTGTCCCAAAGATGATGACTTTTTCAGTGGGCAGAGAGCAACGGATAGGATAATGTGCATACAAGCTGCAATGCCATATCTCAAGTCCTCATAGTCCTTAGAGATTAATTCACAATAATGCTTTTATTCCCTATTTTCTTGTAGTCATAAAAGAATAAAAGAAAAAAAAAGTGGAAAAAACAACAGAAAGCATCAAAGAGTTCGTAGCCTGATGTATAAGTTTGTTTTGAAAATAATTTACCTATGTTTTACCCTTATGCAATAAGTATGTTTAAGCCACTGCCTTTATAAATTAATGTCAGGACATTTTAGTAATCACTTGTGTTGATGGGAAAATTCCATGAGGGACACTGCCTAAGTCCTGTTAACTCTCAAGTAATGATTTCCTTTCACATTTATGATTAGCACTGAAAGGCAAGATTTGAAGAAATCATACATAAACGTGTGTCACATTTTCACATGGAATTGCTAAAGTTCCAAAACCACTTGACCCTAAACAGATCTTTATGCCTGTATTTTTTTTTCATTTATGACATCTGTTTGCCAAATCCACATCACTTTTAATTGAGATGTATGAATGCTTCCGGCAAGTAAAAAGGTAAGTTTCTTCTCATGCATCTATCAGAAAGCAGAAAAGAAACTTGACTTCCCTTGTTCAGGACATCTGTACTGATATTAAGGTATAAAATGGCTGCCGTGTTTCAGTTGACTTACTTGAATGAGGGATATAGTGCCCAAATGGCTTGGTCCTTGACAGTCTCTCTGGGAGTCAGCAGGTGTTAAAGAAATGAGAACCTTATTGCGCATTTAACATATAAGCCTGGAGCTTTAAGTTATATTACCTAAAAATGGCATAGCCATTAGTATATCATTGCATTCATTAGTTTTTCTGACCACTTTGGGACTGCTGCTTTCTCACCTGCAAAGGAGAATTGGTTATTTCCTGCCTTTAAAAGTACCACATATGCAGGTTTTCATTTTTAATTTATCTAATGTAGTTAAAGAGACACTCAGAGATATCTATAGTATCTGAATGAGTTAGTAGTTAGGAAGAGCTGACAACTTGTTATGTTTGAAAGAATTTGATATATTTATGTAATTTTTTATGATTTTTTTTATAGCCACATTGGCTTAGACTCTAACAATTTGTGTTCCACAACATTTTCTAACTGAAGAACTTGAGATAGAAATATCCGTAAAAAAGGACATATAACATACTCAGTGATTTTTCCTTTAAATTAGCGCAGAATTCTTTCTGTCATCGCAGAATATTTAGTGAGCTAAATCTTGTTTAGACAAATACCTGGAAGATGCAAAAGCAGTAAAAGGAAGAGTGCAATGAATAAGAGCTGCTATTGTTACGCTACAGAAATATTAATCCATGGCCTCAATATCAGCATGCCTTGAGTAAAGATGCCACTTAAGAAAATAACAATGTATCAGGGCTCTACTGAAAGATTTGATATTTCATTGTGTTTGTTGATAAAAAAGCATAAGAAACATAACAATAAACATGTGAAATCTTCATATTCTAATGATAATGGTTAGCTTTAGTTCTCTGTCTAGACCTGCTAAATGCTGCTAAGTGAATTACAGAATACAATGATGAGAAGTGATTCAAGCACTCTGCTCTCAACAATAATTTTCTGGATGCCAGCAGAAGTTGTATAACAAATAAAGGAGAAAGTACATAGGCATATTCTCACACCTTTATATCTTGACAGCCCAGAAATGTTAGGAGTAGAGAGGCAAGTGGCTACAGTGCCTTAATAGAGAGGAAGGCAGAAAAAAACATTTCTTTTTGACGTGGCTGCTAATTACAATGCCGCCTTTTTATTATTATTGATTGTATCCTTTAAAAACTGAATAAAATAATGAATTAGTTATGTACAGATTAGAGATGTCATTCTAATGGAGAACTATTTTATGGGAAAATAAACTCAATGCCAGACATCTCAAAGGCAAAAGGAAAAAAAATGTTCACTTATTCAAGTTATTTTTTCTGTGAAGTTAAATGGCAACCAAAGAAAAATAAGATAATAGCTTGACTATACATATGAAAATTCCATATTCTTCATTTTGAACACAAGCATATTTTTATTTATCTTATTTCATCGTAGTTTCATACTGTACATGGAAAAAAAAGGCATAATGATGCAAATGTGGCTGATAACAAAAGGGGGAGAAGAACAGAATGAATTTGAGAACACAGCAGAAGTATGCAAAAAAGTAATACCAGGAAAGAGGAAAAAAAGAATTCCATATGCCTAGAAAGCAAGAGTATCAAAGGAAAATGATGAAATTAAAGGAATGGACCTGTATGCAACAGAAGTTGCAAAGAAGAATGTAACAGAAGCGTACTGAAACAAAACCATATAAAATAGGGAAAATAATAAATAACATTACAAATACAGTATTCTCTCCTAGATAAATAGACCATAGCTCCATTAAGTTCAGTTTCAGCTATACTTATTACTGACAGCCTGGTCTACACTAGCAATTTCCCTGTGGTAATTAAAACAAATCATTGACTTGCAATAGTTATAGCTGAACTTTTTGCATCTCTGCAGTATCTAGGATGGGCCTGGCTTAGTGTTATATGTCTTCCCACAAGGTGCATTAATATTATCCTTAAATTAAAATAGTCGCACAAGCCTATACTTCCACAAGCACAGATTTCCCTAGGAAGCAGCATGCTTAGCAACACTGGTATCCATGGCAGTATCTACGACGCACGAGTCTAAATGTGGAAGCTGTTTCCTCTTTCACAGTTTTCTATGTCACTACAATCATGCTGCCTGCCATCAGCTCCAGCCCTCATTCACAAGCCGAAGTCGGAACATGTACAGACGCACAGGAGGCACGGTCTGATGACTGCACTTTCCCTCTGCAAAGACCCCACTGCCTGTGTTGCTGTTTCAGGATCATGATGTCAGTTGTGGGAAAGGAAATGGCTTGGTGACAGGCACAGAGGCCGCTGTCCCAAATTGAAGTTCCCAGGCACCAAATGGCAGGCCCACATTATACGCTGAACACGGGTTAACTTGGCTGCAGTGCTTTCAAAGGTGAGGCCTTGGAAGCCCTTTACTGGAAAAAAACACTTTTGAAACCCTGTGCCAGAAAATTGTGCACTATCTTTACCACAAGCAACAGTGGTGTTTTGAAGGCATAACTGCACCCTGTCTGCCTGCAGAGCGGTGATGTAACGCCCAGGTGCAATTTGGCCAGTTCTGCACCAGATAATGACTAACTGAAGCTGCTGTACATTGATGAGCCTCTCTAGGAGCACCATTTAATCCAGAGATTAAATTCATTAAATGGGAGAACCATTTAATCCAGACAGCAACTGTGAGGGCTGGATGCTCCAGCCACTGTGGTGGCCAGGATGTCTCCAGCACCCACAGTCTGTCTGTGAGGCTGTCAGCATGTGCTCCCACTGTTTGGGAAGTACTTAAGAACACAAAACAATGTAACTGCTTTATATAAAGAAAAAGTATTTTGCTTTTAAAATGGGAATATTCTCAATTCTTTCTGTCTCATTTTTTTCTTTCATTAGGGTTGTTGATGGCTCCTTTCCCCTTGGCTATGGCTTTTGATTCTTCTCCTCCTCCTCTCTCCATCTATTCCTCAGCAGCTGTGCCCTCCTTCATTCCCCAAATCCTGTTTGCAGCTTTGCCATCTCGCCCATCCCACTGCAGCTGTTTCCCCGTGTTCCCAGGACTCTCTTTTGGCTCCTGGTGCCTCTCCCCCGGCCGCAGCAGCTGCCTGGCTCTGCCCCGTGGAGGCTGTGGCCCCTGCGGAACGATGCGTCCTTTTCCTTCCCAGGACTCTGCCCTCCGCCCTGGCCTGGAGCCGGGATGCTTTCTGCTCTGCCACTCCCCCAGAGCCAGTCTCTGCATTCGGCTCCTTCACAGGAGCCTGGCCTCATCCCCAGCAGCTGGTGCCTTCTCTCTCTGCTGCGACTTTGGCTCCATATCCTCTCCCCACGCCGTCCAGCCCCTTCTGAGTCCTCATCCCCCTTCGCAGACCCCAGTCCCAAGCTTCCCAGCCAGCCCTCAGCAGCTGTTCCCGGGCAGCTGCGACAGCACTGCTCTCCTTCCCCGTCTCCGTGGCCGCAGCAGCTGTTGCCTCTCTTTCCTCCCATGCCAACCCTGTTCCCCCCGGGCCTGCCGTCCCGTTCCTTCCCTCGTGCCCGACCTCCACCTCCTCCTGGCCCCTCTCCCCATCTTTCCCTTCTCCCCTATGCCAGCAAGCACAGGTGCTGCCAGCCGGGACTTCGGGGCTGGGACATGGTGTGGTAGTGGATCAGCTGAATTCCTAACATCATGCTTCATCACTGTGGCAGCACATCACAGTGGTGACAACGGAGGTGTCAGGATGGCAAGTAGGGGGGCAACATGGGCCATGGCAGAAGTGTTATTAAAGGGGACACCTGTGTGACCCATAGGAAAATCTGTAATTCGCCATGGACAGCCTGGCCCTCGGGATTAGTAAGAGCAGAGGCACAATGCCTGTGTGGTGAAAAGAGCAGCCAGGACAGCTGTGGCATAAGCCTGGGCTGCATGCAATTGCTCCTCAGCAGGCAGGACCTTCTCACGGTAGATAAATGGAAACCTGGCAAACACAAATTGCTGTTCCAGTTTTGGGCAGGAAGGAGCCCTGCAGCAGCTGCCTGGGCTGTTGTGATGCCAGTGCTGGCACAGCCTGTGGTGTGTGGAGAGAGGAATGTCTGTGTGTGCACAGGTGTGGATGCTGCACTGGGCTTTAATATTCTGTCTCAGCTAAGCAAACTGCTCATTACTGGCCAAGGGACTGGACTGTGAGAGAGTTGCCATGCAGAACAGACTTGCAGCAGCTCCCATGAACAAGATGACATTAAAAGATTGCAGCAGTCTCCTTTTCTGGTTCACTTATTTACCTAGAAAGCCATGTTGTGTTATTGTACCACCATAAGCTGTAGAAAAGAATGGCATGTCCAGCCTGCTGGTTGGGGCACTGAACCTCAGTGTTCAGGGATGTGCTCCTGCCGAATCATCAGAGGGGACCCCTGACAATGGCAGAAGACTGGCACTGCTTCCGTCCTTCTCCCTCTGCTGCCTCAGGCACACCTTGGGATGGATGAACCAGGAAGGAATGAGGAGTCCACACTGGGTGGCAGTTCACTCAGGTCCTCACTTCCAAAAGGGGCAGGAGAACCCAAAACCCCCAATATCTGGACTGATGTGATAGTTAATGACTCAGACCTACAGAAACTCCATTTTCTTTTAAACTTCAAAGAAGCACCACTCCATTTTCCTCTCTTGTGTAGCAGCAGCAAGTCAACTGGACACCTCTTGGTACTGCCTCCAGGTAGTCCATCTGCTACTGAAAAACTCTTCCCTCCACAGCCAGATAAGTGTAGGTAATTTATTTTGGAGCCACCAGTCAAACTGCTATAGAAATGTTTCTGAGAGGAGAGATACCTATTTTGAATTTAAAGAAAAAAAAATTAGGATAGAAGGGGAAAAGAAATTAATAGGAATAAGAGTGAAGGACCACGACTAGACCCAGGCCGCAACTGAGTGTAGATTGCAAAGGGGAGAAAGGTGAATAAGGATGAGGCACTGTTGTGGGACAGTGTGGAAGTCCAAATAGCAGTGATAGGGTGGTTTCAATCACTGTCTTTTTGAAGAACATTAACTAAGGGTGTTTTCCAGTGTTGCTGAGCAATTTTGTGGGGAGTAAGTATTAGGTTCCCCCTGCACATAGGTTCAGCTTCCCACTTTCCAATGAGCATGAACTAATGAGAGGCTTGTGCTTCAACTTCATTCAGAAAAAAACCGGTTTCTCATATCATGATGCATTCAAGACCTAAATCAGCACATGATAAATGGCTATGAGTGGGGGACTCCCTGCAAATACTCGAGCTAGTTCTGATTTAAAATGCTAATTTAGTTGTCAGTGGTGTCTGATTGAAATCAGTGAAAGATCTGATCCTATCTCTGAAAGGAATTCAAGTAGTTAAAATTCATGGTAGAGCATTCAACTGTTTTTCTATACTTAGCTGTATTGCGGGGGNNNGGAGAGGGTGTGTGGTTTGTGGCTTTTTTTCTTTCTGTGTGCACCTGCCTTTCATTAATTACTTTGTGGCTTCATTATCTGCTACTAGATATACCCTGTAGGTGACCAAAAAAGCCGTGCACTTATATGCAGACCCGTGTTTGTCATTCTGAAAAGCAATATCCTTCAGAGAATGCCATCTGATTCTGCTGCAATGCAGTGAGTGACTGGCTGGGGTTAAAAGCCTGGCACACAATTCCTGCTAGCTGGTCATTAATCTCCAGGAAAAGCCCCGTGTCTTAATTGGTATTGTATAATTAGTAACCTCTTCCATCTAACCAGTGTTAAGCTGAAATAATAATGTGCCAAGTCACCATCATTCTCTCCAGATGAGGATCTAGAAGTACTGCTAGAAACAGTGTGACAGGGAAATTACTATATTTTTAATACTGCTTTGAAAAATACCAAGACCATCAATGTTCTATGGCCAACTCAGGAAATCCAGAGCTGCCACAGATCACTGCAGCATAAGTGGCTAAACAAAGTAATCCCCAAAATTGAAAATGTAAAGGTGAGCCAAGTCTGTCAGGCTTCTTATGTAACACATATTGTAAAGGAGCCTAAAGTACCAGTCAGAAACTACCTCTTGATTTAGAGAATATAGAGCTGAAAGTAAGAGAAGAAAGACTTTAATACAGCTGTGAACCCCAGGGCAGCCAAATATAACTAAGCTTGAAGAAAATGATGTATTTATCTTCCTTAGTATCTATGGGTTAGGTGTTTGAATGTTTGATAGTGGATTAATTGATAGCTCAGTATCAATGGTAAATTGATTTAAGTTTCCCTGAGGTATTTAGTATCTCCGTATGGAAAAGGTTTCTGTCCTGAGGAAAATATAGATATATTCTGTACAAACATAATTCAGAGGTAGAAACATTGAAATATTTGATTTTGAAAATAGCAAACTATTTCTTATCAATAACTTTCAAAAGTAATACTCTACAAAATCTAAAATGTTATGCAAAACAATATAAATTAAAAATAAAGGAAAACCAAATTCCAATGAGAACAGTGTTTTAAAACCACTTTGGTTTTCACAGAAATTTTCATTTGGATGAGCTTGTACTTTTTGAGAAAAAAAAAATTCTTCTCAACTTTCTTTTCCCCCCAAATAATTAGCATTCAGCTAATTCAGATTCTTGTCTTCAGTGTGATTATGAAAAGATTTTAGAAAAGTGACAGAGCTAGCTGCCAGGTTGAATAATCAGCCATAAATAATAGTGAAATTGTACACAGAAAATTCACTGACTGTGTTGTCTTCTCACTGACACAACTATGATTGGCAAATCAAAATTATTGCAATAGAGATGACCATCTGTTTTGCTTTAAGACAGCCTCTTTCCTAGTGTAATTTTCCAGGATTTATGCTGGCACATATGACTATAGGATCAAGCTCAAAGAATTATTTGGGGTGTATGATTTTGTGTAGTGCTAAATATCTTGTTGAAGACTGCTCTTCAAGAAAATATTTCTGTTTCTTTCCTTCTTTCTTTTCCTGCTTTTTGCCTGTGTTATATGGTTAAAATGATTGAGGATTTCAAAAAATAAAACAAAAGTTCTCAACTGCCTCTCTTTCTGAGAAGAGCTTGAAAAATTCAGATAAATCAGCAAGAGATATTTAAATAGTTCCTCATTTTATTCAACTGGAATATCAAATGCCATACTTTATGTGCTGTCAGTTAGTGGATTTTCATAAATGATCATATCCAAAATAGAGAGGTCAGAAGCTCTATAGACCTTGTCAGAAACTTATTTTAGTTATTTCATTTTCTACCTATTAAATCCTCTAGACAGAACCATCTGAATCTGTAGCACTCTGTAATAATTCAGACATAATTCCCCTTTGTTTTCATGCTTTGCAGAAGTTTCTTGGCACTGAGCAAAGGTTTTTCCTATTCTTACAGTCATTGCCAATATTACATAGTGTCCCTTTTTTAATTTGAGTTTTGCTTGTTTCCTATGGCCTAAAAGAAGTTAAGATTTTTAACATTCTTTGAGTTCAGAAAGGCACTTTTCTAACTAGTTCCACCAAGCATAATAAAGCCCTGATCTTGGTGGAAACTACAGCTGTTGTTTTACAGTAATTAAAAGTGGACTCTAAAATCTGCACAGATGCTTTCTCTATTCTCATCATCTTGAAAAACATACTTGATGATCAACAGTGATAGAGACGAATCCTAGATAGCAAACAAATATTACATTAGAGAGAAAATACGATCTGTCTTTAAGCTCAAGAATTTGAGCTTAAATGTTGTTCCCATCATTTTAAATGACCCAAATGACTAATAGAAAACCAATGGGAAAAGAAGAGGCATTACAAAGCAAAATCAAGAAAAAAAAATGAAAAGGAAGGCTCTAGGTGCTGGTTCTTTCTGGTGCAATTCCTTGGAATTCTTTTACATTTATACTTTATTGCTTCGATTGCTCTTGGTAATTTCAGATGACCCTTATTACATCTGTTATGTAATAATTTAGGCAGTGCAAATATAATGCAGGTATGGATACAAAACTGAAATTTGAGCTTGTGGGTTACAGCCGTGGTATGGAGATTCATGTTACCATGGAAGTATTTTACTTCTACAAGCAAATTCAGGAGCTTTGGAATAATTTTAGAAATTTCTTGACACATTATTAAAACCAAATGACAGAAAATGTGTAAAATCAGGCATGTGCAAAAAATTGCTTATAAGTAAATAATACATTGTTTTGAAAGTATTAATCTCTTGTATCTGTAATTATTTTCTTATCTTACTACTCTTGCCTTGCTAAAAAGACAGTTCTGCAATTAAAATAGCTTGCACTGAGACTAAAGGTCACCTGTTAATCAACTGAGCTTTTCAAGTGACTTAATGTGGTAATTCTCACACTATGTCCACAGCAAACTCTTCTAGGTGATAAAGGGATGTTTCTAAAACACTTGGTCAGATTCCAAACACTATAATTAATGAATGCATTTCCAGATGTTTTTCCAATAAACTTATGATGTTTCTTCATGTATTGCAGCTGCTTCATATCTTATAATTTTTTTCCAAATTTTTATATATGATCTTTTACATTATGAGTAAAAATTAGGGGGAATCAGATTTTTGAACCATTAGGAGAAATCTAATAGAGAAAAAGAATCTTGAAAACTCATAAAAGTCTCAGAAAGCGATTTTGCAGTCATATTCCTTTTCCTTAGAGAAGTTTATTTAGTTAAAAATGAATACTATTATTTTCTGCTTATTTCACCTTGGAGACAGAAAACTGCAATGCTTTCTTTGTATCTAACCTTATCAATTGAATCAAGGTATTTAAAGAGGTGAAAACCACCAGCAGATGAAGGGAGCAATGTTGAGAAAAAGGTGGCTGTGGATGAGAGTCTTAAGCAGTAAGTTACTTGTGGAAGGGAAAAATTAATTGATGATTTGCACCTATCTGTTTAGCTAGTTTCCACTTTGCGTTCTGGGTGTCTCCCTCCTTTATTTTGTTGAGTGTTATTTGTGGATAAATGTTAAATTAAGGAGCTGTTAATGGTTGGTGCAGAGAAGAATTAGTTGTATGGAGGAAAGCAGAGAATCTCTTGCAGGGATAATAAAAATGTTCTAATTTGAGAAAACAATAATTGGCAAACAGGCTAGTGATTAGTAGATCTGTTTTCAACTAGACCCTTTCAGAAATGTTTTACTGAAAAGGTTGTGAAAAAGGCTGAAGAGCTTCATAGTCCAGGTCTGCACCCTCCTGTATGTCTGAAAAGAATTTCTGTCAGGTCTGAGAGAGTTTCACAGATCTGCCCATCAAGTACTATAGAGTACAAAGAAAGCATTGAAATATTTCCTTGTATTCTCTTCAGTGTAGACTTTTTACCAAGAACACTATTAGGCACCACTTTTTGCTAAATTATTAGTATTTGTGATGATAACCAAAGTTAAAAATTGTCATAAGAGGAGCAAACATACAAGAAGATAGGCGTGAAGAGAGCAGTTTAGAGAAGCTTTAGTATTAATGGCATTTAGTATTCTTTGATATACCATTTTCTTGCTATCCGTTTTCCTCTCTTACCCAGAATATAGAAGAGGCCTGGAATTCACTACACAAATCATCATAATGTGCTTAATTTGATTCATTCCTGTTTACATTTGTGTTATGTCCGGAGTCATCCTTGTTATTTTAAGATATTAATATTCTTCAAAGAAATCTGTCCCATCACAGTGAGTGACTGGCTGGGGTTAATGGCCCTTGGCACAGCTCCTCCTAGTTGGTCATTAGTCTGCAGGAAATGCCCTGTCCCTTAATTGTTATTGCTTAATTAGCAACCTCTTCTATTGAAGCAAGTGACATATGACCTGAAATAACAATGTACACAGCAACAGTCATTTTCTCTGAACGTTTGAGCTATGCCATAGGCAGATCTTATGCAAGTAAAACAAGGCATGGGAAGTACATATATATTCAAATAATGGGTTGTGACACTCAAATAACATTCTGCAGATATGATGATTAACAAATATGTTTTCTTAGATTTCTGGGATATCACTAGTTTAAATTAGTGACTAACCAGATGCCTGAAATTTAAAATGAGAAAGTTTATGTTTGGCTTATTCCTCATACAATTTAGTGTTCCCTATTTCTAATCAAAACTGCCATTATATTTTCAGTCTGTCAGTGATTAGCCACGGTTTTAATCACTGCAGAATCTGTATGAATGCACAACCACAAACCCAGAGCACATTCCTAAATTGATTAACATGCATTTTTTAGCTTAGCGCCTGGGTCATGAGAATCTGTTCTCTGCACTCTTGGCCATTAACCTCCTTCTGTGCTTTTTTTTCTTTCCCCATCCCTTGTCTACTTACAAATTGCATATTTTGATTGTAATCCCTTATAAAAGAAATTAACTTTTCTAAGTGCATGGATGGTACTTCCCCCCAAATGGACTTTTACACACTCCTGGAATATTGTGTAGAGAGACAACACAGTGCAGTGATAAAGGAACTTTTAGAACTTGGGAGTAGACTTGCATCTTTCCAGTTGACTTTATAAAAAAAGAGAAGAGAATAATTTGTTGAAGGTAGAATATGAACATGAATTATCTGTAAATGTGTCAATTTCCATTTTCTGAAATTTAATATTGCTTGCAGGTAACATCTCAACTCCTGGAAAAGGGTAGAGAACATTATACAAGTATAACCTTGACTGTTTGGGGTTTTGTCTAAAACTATTCATATGAAGTGTTCATCATCAATATAACTCAGCCTCTGTTGAAGTCAATGGAAATACTTCCAGTGACTTACTTACAAGGGCTCAGATTCATGGAAATAATTTTTCCAAATATAATAGTTATGGACTCTCTTTTTAAAAAGAAAATTAGATTACTTGGGTTACAAGCTGGAGAAACTCCATAAATGTGGATGGTTCAGCATATGTAGAGTTTGAGTCCTGTTTCTGTAATAATTTTTCACACATTTTTTTGAATCATCAAATGTCAGCCCAGCTGTTCTACTTTGCTCTGTAATACCCCTAAAAGTCCAACTGTCCTAATCTACAGACACTATTGTCAATGCCCATCTGCTTGTAGTGCTGATGAGTAGCTGAAAAAACCAGGGATGGAACAAACAGAAATCTTAATAAGCTCATTTTAGCTGCACTACTGGGTTTTGTGAGCTTCTGTGAATTTTAAACACAAATAAATATTATACATTTGTTCAGTTTTAGTACAACATGGTAGTAACAGAAAAATTATGGATACTAAAAGTGGGAATGTTGCCCTAAGCCATGTAATAGCTGTGCATAATTTATTTTAATTCAAACTCTGGTTGAAATAGTGGACTTGTGTTGCTACTTGGCCTTCAAACTCTGTTTTGCATTGACTCATCTATTTATTTACATGTTAAAAAAAAAGTTCAGTTTCCTTTAACTAAAAAACTATCAAAAATACTCAATATGAGTGTTACCAAAAACCACCTAAGCCTGTTCTTAAGTCTGCATAAAACTTGTGCTAACTTCAAAAAAAAAAGCTAGCAAGATCAAATTCATCTCATAGCTGATGATATACATGGATAGTTTTGGTCTAAACCAGCAAACTTTCAAGAAAGTTATAAATTAATAAAAATCTGTGGCACTTATAGGAGAATATATGCAACAAAAATGCATTCATAATTTACCATACTCTATGAATGCCATGGGATTAATTGTTTTCCTTAAGTACTTGGCAAATGGTGCTCGTATCCATTCAAAAAAGTAATTTTCCACTCAGAGAATTTCGTCTTGTAAGCACTCATGGGAAGAAAAGCCAGCAGTACAATGCCTTCTCTGCAATTCTCCCTGGCTACATTCATGTATTCAAGACAGTAGCTTGAAATGCAGAAGTAATGAACAGGTGGTATCAAAACCAGAATCAGATGCAAAAAGATCATCTTCCCATGAGAGTAGAAGTTCATGGTTATTATGTGCTTGTACTTGTTAGTTTTCTGAATTGCATCTCTAAGCAAAACCCTTTTGTAGTTTGAGGCAAAGTTCTGGAATTTTCTTAAAATGAAATTAATTTGCAGCCTTAAAAGTGATTCACATGATAGACAAAATCACTTGTTCTCTAATTGCTGTCTGAACTGCTGTGCTGTGTTACTGTAACTGAATAAATTGTACTATATGGACTGGACAAGCCTTATTAGTTAAATAGGTCACCTGGTTTCAGTGACAAAACCTGCAGGGTTTTCTGTGTTCTAAAGAAAATACATACATTATCCATAACATAGTTATGTGCATTCAATAGGCCATAAATACTTATTAGGTAATTAGTAAGTAATATGGCCTATTTAGTAAGGGAATATAGATGCAGCTGAACAAATAGATAATAGTCTGTTCAACATGCTTTCAGCTGTGGTGAATTATCTTCTCTTTGTGTTGTTTCAGCTTGTTGCTCATCGGTACAATGTGTTGATGAGAATCTTATTTCTGTTCTAGAAAGTGCTAAATGTTCAGTACAGTACTGTTAGATTCTTTACTTTGTTAGGTATCAAAAATTTAAATTCACTTTACAGAATGTGAATGTCATTAAAATATACATCCATTAATCTTAGTCTTGGATATTGCAAGACATTGAATTTATATGTCACCTTGATCCTCTCTTGGTTCAGGGTTTGTAGAAGCAAAAAGTGAAAGATTATCATAACAGCATTCTCTTACATATGAATTTGATATTTAGTTTATATCTCTATATTTACAATATATCTGAAGTTCAGTGAAATGGCATTTAAGAAGTTCTGCATGATTTTGCTGAGTAGTTTATACTTTTTCGTCAGAACATAGATACTTTTCTCTCTGAAGAAGCATAAACTACAGCAGGATTCTACATAATTTTTGGTATTTTCAATATATTGTGTAAATTAATTGTTAGAAATGGGGTCATCATCATAACAAACAGAAAAATTACCCATGTGTAGGTATGCTATACCTACAGCTGTTTTTTTTTTTTTAAGACAGAAATGTATATAGCTATCACTTTTAAACATACTACCTGATAGGCCAGAGCTCAGGGGGTGAAAACAAGCTACTGGCCAGCTGTGTTCAATTACCAATATCAACTCACTATAAATAAACAAACATTTGTACATGCACAGAATGTAGCTGATCAATACAATACTTCATCAATACTTTAGCTACACAGCTTACATTTTGCAGAAAGATGCGTTAAAATTAAATTTGAGTTGTGGCTGCCTTTTTTGGCCAAACAAAATGGCACAGAGAAATTGTGCTTTTCTGAGTAGACAACCATTCTTGTGTATCCAGCCTTCAGGAAGAATGTTAAGGATGAATGGTGTATTTTCTGCTCTGCATTTGTTGCTGCTGTCAGATCAGCCTTGCCTCTCGTACAGATTAACTTCACACAAAGCGTCTGTCAGTTATTCTCTTTTACTTCATCAGTGTTGTGATATTTCTTGAAGTTGTAACAACTTGTGCAATTTAGTCTGCTTTTTAGGAAAGCATGTATTTGAATGGTACTTGAAAGTGGAGGCATTTTTTTTTGTTTGCACTTTTTAAATTTCCATGTCAATCCATTAATTTTTTTTTTCCCAGTTACTGGTAACTAAAACTGTTGAATGGCAAACAGCAATTTGAATAATCAATTAAGTGAAAGTACCTTGACTATTTATTTTTATCCTCTTTTTCTCAAACATACTTCTTAACAATTAAGAAAGCTTTCTTGGATACTTAAATGCCATCAGGTATATTTTAAATAATATACTGTAGACCTTCCATCATAGTAGTACCAGGGATTAGAGATTTTGGTTAAAGTCAGCAATTTAGAGGTCATTTAAATTTTTTTCTGGCAATGAATACAATAGTATTATATATAATATACTTGCTAGCATCTTCTAATTCTCTTCCTTATTGTCAGAACACCACTTGGAAAAGTCATTTTCCCTAAACAACTTCAGACAAGATTTTTAAGGGGAGGCAACTAGTCCAGATAGACATGGTTCAGCACCAACGAAAGCATCACAGAATTCATCAGAAAACAAGTTAAGCTTTTAGGCTGAGGGTTTTTGTGAACAATTTGAATCTTTTTGACCTCATGAATCCACAATAAGAGAAATCAATTAGAAAATGCCGGGTTGTTAAGAAGATATACAGAACTATATATCTCTTATGTATATATAAAATAACTTTTAATTACTTGCATAAATCTATCCATCTCCCATTCTTTATACTGATGGATAAATCATGGCTGAGTACCGAGGTACTGCTAAGATAATTTTTCTTTTTCTGGTGCAACTCCAAAATAGGATGTCCTTCTGCAAAAAATATTCCAAGTATGTGAACTATAATTATAGGCTCCAGCCATCGTATATTGATGGATGGGTGGATGAAAGGATTAAGAGAAAAAAATCTTAAGGATACATCCATCTTTTCCACTAACACACTCTGTTTTATCAAGGTACAGCTTTAGCCAAATGATATCTATGAACATGCTGATCTTAGAAAAAGAGCAGAGTGAACAATGGAGTTGTCAACTGACGTGAGGCAAGGTGAAGTGTATGTCATTTCTGTACTTTATCTCATGCCATATTATCAGATTCCCAGTGGTTTGCTACAGATTTTAAAATGGTCAGAAAAAATGAGATTCCTTCTAAATAGCCTAAAAAAAAGATTTTGGTTCTACTGTAGAATAAGAAAGTTTTGAAAGAAATTAATTTATTAATTTCATGCTGACTGATATTACTGCATGTAATAAAATAGACTATTTTAATTACATTCTGGGATGATGTAGACTATTAAATAAAAACGTTAACATTTTCCTAGCAACAAAAGCTGAAACTATATACAAATAAATGCTAGATCTTGATCATGGAGATTCTTGGCTATTAAAGTTGTCTGTAGCTTTATGTCTAAGTCACTGAGGGTCTGTGAGTTGTCGGTTTTAAGACGCTCTCAGTTGTCACATATGGATTTATCCACAAAAGTTTTAACTTCTGAAATATAAGTTCAAGAATTGTATGGATAATTCTTGAAGAAGATATATTTTTGCTAACTAACATTAAAGGTGAAAAAGGCACAATTGGGAAGCTGAAACAGATATTATCATCATGTGACAATTTGGGGAAATCTTCATCAAAGCCCATTAAATGTTAGATATGAATCTAACTCTTGGTTTCAGTTCTGCAGCTCATGATACATCTGCTGAAAGCCTAGTAAAGTTGGGATAATAAAATTTTAGCAGCCAATATTCATTATTTAGGAAACTAGCATCTATAAGTGCAAAGTCTGTCTGATGTTAACACAATGGTTAACAACTGATCACATTTTGTTCACTACAAATCAAGTTATGAACATTTTCAACCAAATATGTGGTATGAACTTAAAATGGAACTAATGTTCTGATAATAATTGCAATAGATTTGCAAAAAAATAAATATCTTCCCCACAGAATAATCAAAAAATATAGAAAATGCCTGATTCTAATTTAAAAATAGTTTTTAAATACCTTGTACATTTCAAAACCAATAAATCTTCCCCCCCCATTTAAAATGAATGCATCATTAGCTCTTAAAAATTGACATGGGTCTATTGATTTTAATGAAGCAATACAATATTAAATCAGATGTGGCCTTTAAATACAAAAAAAAAAAATCCAACTGTCTCATGCAGTTATTGTGCTAACTTGAAATAAACAGATGGTGATACATTTTTTTTTTAAATGAGTTCTGATAAGTGCCATGTAGACAGGGAGATGGAGTTTTTCCCAGATGCATCATTTTAGTTGTCAGATATATATCATAGAATCATAGAATATCCTGAGCTGGAGGAAACCCACAAGGATCATCGAGTCCAACTCCTGGCCCTCCACAGGACCCTCTCCAAGATGGTCTGTGTTCCTGAGAGCATTGTCCAAACACTTCTTGAACTCTGTCAGGGTGGGTGCTGTGACCACTTCCATGGGGATCCTGTTCACCCTCTGGGTGAAGAGCCTATTTCCTAATATCCAGTCTAAATCTCCCCTGATAGAACTTCAGGCCATTCCCTCGGGCCCTGTCACTGTTCATCGCAAAGAAGAGATCAGTGCCTGCCCCACTGCTTCACTTGTGAGGAGGCTGTAGGACTGTGATGCCTCCTCTTCTTCAGGCTGAACAGACCAAGTGACCTCAGCTTCTCCTCATATGTCTTCCCCTCGAGCCCTCTGCCATCTTCATGGCCCTCCTTTGGATGCTCTCCAGTAGCTTAATAGCCTCTTTATATGGTGGTGCCCAAAACTACAGAGAGTATTAGAGGTGAGACCTCTTTTAAAAAATCATAGAATTACAGAATCATAGAATGGTTTGGGTTGGAAGGGACCTTAAAAATCACTCAGCTCCAACCCTCTTGCTGTAGGCAAGGACAACTCCCACTCAACTGGGTTGCTCAAAGCCCTGTCCAACCTGGCCACAAACACTTCCAGGGATGGAGCATCCACAGCTTATCTGAGCAACCTGTTCCTCACACCCTCACAGTAAATAATTCTTCCTAATATCTAATCTAAACCTACTCTCTCTCAGTTTAAAGCCATTTCCCCTCGTCCTGTCACTACAAGCCCTTGTAAAAAGTCCTCTCCATCTCTCTTGCAGGCCCCTTTAGGTACTGGGACGTCTCAGTAAGATCAACTTGGAACCTTGTCTTCTCCAGGCTGAACAATCCCAATTCTCTTGGCCTTTCTAGTATCTTTAAAAAGTTCTTAAAGTATCACCAGTGTTTATCTGGCTCAGCTATCTGGTTATATTATTTTGTTAATTGCAGAGCTGCCTTCAGCTGAACACAAATATTACCCTGTGCCAATCTATTCATTCTGGCAGAAACCTTGCGTGTGAAGGAGCCAAAAATATAGAAAGGTCCAAGCCTGTTAATTTTTACAGCCATTCATAAAAATTCTGTTTAAGAAAGGCTCAATATAACATATGCAACAGGTACATCATCCCCATGCCTACTTCCTCTTTATTCCATACTTACAGTGCTTTCCGCAGTGCAGATACAGTAACTTTTAGTTTATGCACTATCAATTTGGTAATAAAATCAAGCCCCAAGTAAACACACAGAGAAGACTGCAACATGTTTAAAGATGCTAAACAATAATTTGTTATCATAGGCAAAATGGGCTGAATATTGACACAGCTTATGAAATGTGGTAGTTTCTTCTGTGTATGTAAAGATATACCCAAAATACATTAATTTATTGTATAATTAAGAATTGTAAATAAAATTGTAGTAGAAACTATACTGTTAGGGAGGACAGTATGAAGAGCAAAATAGCCTTTTTATGGCTTTATCAGAACCTGAAAAATCTTGATACATGCAGCTGACGTACAGTGTTTTTGAGGAGGCAAAGTTTTGAGAAAGACTCTAAGTTACAAGTGAGGTACTCTGTTTGAATGGAATAAAAGGTTTTTCCCTTGTTGAAGGTTTATGGAAAGTCTTGCTTATACAATAAGTTTGACTAATCAAAGTTTTTGAGGCTAGAAGACTAAACAGTAACTAGAAAGGTAAAGTGCTCTCTGGCATATGGACTCAAGAATGGTATATGATAAGTTTGTTTCAGGTATTTGCAACTGTTTGCTGATGATCAGACCAGGGAAATAAATGTTAAATTAGAGCATTACTAGGTTGTTTCTCTGATATGTTAATGAGCTAACTGAAAGCAGTCTGAATTTGTTTATCTTACTAGTCAAGCCTCAGTATTCACAGAAGAAAGACTGAGAATACATGCTATTAAGCGTATTAAATTACCTAAGGCACATCTGTAGTCATTTAGCTGAGAAAAGCTATAGATGAGCTTTATCAGATTTTATCCATTATAGATAATTCCATGTCACAAGCTACCATGGAAGAATATTTCTGACCTAGAAATCTGTGAAAGAAGATTTAACTTCAGGCTGTGATACACCTCAGTAGAAAACAAGGAACCAAATAATGCATTTCAGTCACATTTCTTCACTGAAAGTATGAAACCTGGGAATGCAGAAGTGGCAATAGAAGCAGAAATAAATGCAGTCCTACTGAGGTTGAAATTATTCGAGGGTGGCAAGATTGTCAGTTTTACAGCACACCTTCCAGAAGTGTTTACAATGCTAATACAGTTATATAAAAAGAAACTTGTGATTTTAAAGGCTGCTGAGTCATATTTTGCCCTCATCGAAGGTTATCAGTTGCCAATACAAACACATTTCATTTCATAGGGTAATGTGAAATTACAAATCAGCTGGACACATCCACCAGTGTCCAAGCAGAAAGATTGTTAATTAACGTGTCAAGCAGCTGTTAAGAAGAGAATGCTATATGTCTCAGAAAAAAAGTTGTTCTTCCTGCTAAACATGTTTTTCACAAATGAATGTGAGGATAGTTGCATTAGAATCTATTAGAGTGGGTTTTTAGAAAATCATGGAATGGAATAAAAACAAAACTCTGAACCTCTTTGCTGCATATTAGCAGTGTTCCAAAATGACACTGTGATGAAATAAGAGATTCTGTATAAAAAAGGAAAGCTGGAAGCATGACAAGTGATAGATATATGATGTGATCAGAGTCACTCATCGAAAATAATTGAAAGTCTTTTTTTTTGTCTAAATTGGCAGAGTTATGTTAATTCTTGAAGAAAAGAAAAGGAATCAATTATCTGGTTTTTAAAATTTGAGCTGTTGAGGAAAGTCACTGAAATTACTTAAGCACTGGATCAGGAAATAGAAGGCTTAATCGATTGCAAATGCTCTGTCTGAATAAG
Organism: Cephalopterus ornatus; assembly: GCA_013396775.1. NCBI lineage: Eukaryota > Metazoa > Chordata > Aves > Passeriformes > Cotingidae > Cephalopterus > Cephalopterus ornatus. The sequence continues at coordinate 139,085 of VZRE01007512.1, read as the reverse complement.
CTATTCTAAAATACCCTACCCATTCATAAATTAGCGTGAGAAATAAAAGTGCTTTGTGATCTCCTTTTTGAGAGAAAATAGTGCAACACATTTTCTTGTGGTGTACAAATACATATATTGTGCTGTAACTGGACTGAGACATTCTTACTCTGATCACCATAAAAGCTGCTTGTTCTCGGAGAGCAGTTGAAATATTTGTATGAAGCAAAACTGAAATTTATCAAAGTTGGAACTGTCAATATTCAAATATGAATTTAATTATGATCTGTTAAACTAATTGGACAATTAAAACAGTAAGGTAAAGCAGAAAACAAAGTACATCATACATGTTGAAATAGATCTTGTTTTACAATTAAAAATGTTCAGAAAAATCATGCCTTGTTATGAGATTATAGGCCAGTTGAAGACATAAGATCTTTGTCAGTACTAATGCCTGCTATCAACATGTACTGCGACATAGAAAAATCCAACAGATATGCCTTTTATTATGTAAGCATTAAACTTTAAAAAAAATTAGTAATACCAGCTGTTCTATTTTACAAGACTGTTCTATTTTACAACCCCTTATTTCACAAAAGGGGTTGGGCTATTAGGTTTTTAAAAAGAGGAAAAATAAGAGTGCTGTCACCTGTGAATGCAGTCTTTGGCAAATTTTCTGGTGTTAGCTGAAAATTCCGAAATGTACTTTCTTCAGCAGCGTAGTCTGAATTATGCAGACAAAACTTTCTTCAGCAGCATAGAAAATAATCTGAATTATGCAGACAAATCTTGTATTAGTCTTTGATTTCTGTGTTTTATTTGTGTACTTTCTGTGGGGGCAAAGTTTTATTGTGATGATTTAAGCAGAAATAGTGTCTTTGGTATATGCTGTATATAAATCCAGGAGAAATGTAGGCAGATGAATGTCTCCATTTCTTTTAATAAGCACAAAGTGCACCAATTTTTAATTCTTGTTTTCATGTGAGAATTTTGATATGTGAATGATTCAGGATTTCCGAACTATAGAAACCTGAACCGAAAAAAATGTCCTATATTTTAGTTACCAATTTTATCTGTGGGTTTTCATAGTAACTGTTACATTATATTTCTTAGTACTCTTATTTTCTTTCTCCCATTCTTTTACAAATCAAAATATCAATAAAGCATGCCATCCATGAAAAAAAAATCTTTAGCTCATTTTTGAGAGCACTTTCACAGGCAAAAAAAGCAAATAGGAAAGAATTTTATCTTCAGCTAATATTGGAATATATAGGTCGGGTCTGTTTTCATTCATAGCAGCAGTGATTTGGCAGAATTTTTAGTTTTAAAAGATTATATATGTTATATAAAGGACAATGTAAGCGGAACAAAGAGGATAAAGTAGCCTTCAAAATGAAAATTGTATTTAAGAAGATACATGAAAGTATAGACTACTTTATCAACTTTCTGTTGCTCTCAGTTCTTCTCTCCTCAAACCTTTGAGTAATATTAAAACATAAAAACCTGGAAGAAGATAGTTTCCTCATTCATAAGAGAAAGAATCTATACATGTTGTAATTCTGGCATACACACTTCAGAGTCTTTCAAGTATGAAGGAAATTTAGAAAATACTGTGTAGAGAATATTTTCAACAGGTCTTCAGGGAAGCAAGTGCTATCTGTTTGGAAAATTCTTCTAACTAATTGGATTGCTGAATGGCCATGGCCAACAAGTAAACTCTTGTACCTCTTAATGTAGCATTTGCAGAAGACCTGATCCTCTTGGTGTAGTTTCCTTGAATTAAAAGGAGAAGAGCTTGTTAGATACTTTTTTAACAAGGCACTTTTTCATTAATAAGGTCAGTGGGTTAAGTGGAAGTGGATATTAAAAGTGTATCTTAAAATTCAAGAATCTTTGTTTGCAAGAAACAGGTCTAGAAAAGTTTAATTCATTGTGCAGGTAGAAATGAAATATTTAAACTACCTTTCTAATTGTGAGGATTGATATTACCTTATTTTTTTTCTATTATTTCTTAAAAAGCAATAATTATAAATAGCCTTTTAAAGGGTAATGGTATGACTTAGTGTATTTCATGAGCTCTCCAAGTTTTACAGTGTTTCCTTGGTGTTTACTGCTCTTTTGTTTCTTTCTTTTTTGGCCTTTTTTTTTTTTTTTTAAATTCTATGCTGAGATTCTCAAAATAACCACTGAATTGTTCCCAGTTCAGGAATTAACCCTGCTCATGTCATCCATCTCAATAGAGAGCTGTGAACTATCTACACATTACATGAAGCTCTGTGTCCCCCATCTTCTTTTTTCTATTTTTAGATTTAACGTTTCCTTATCATATACAATGGCGCACTTTAAGAAGCCATTTCCATTGCTGTCAGTGCTTCTAGTTTTATATTCACAGCCAGATGCAAAACCCACTACGGTCAATGAAAAATGCCCTTTGAATTCAGTGGTCAACATATGAGGTTACTTATATTTTTGTAAAATAATCCCTGAAGTTTATTTGTTTAAAATTATCTTTGTTGTCCTTAGTAATGGCAGTAGGTGGCAACTATTTCCGTTATAAGCCACGACCAATGTAGGAGGGATCTACATTCTGTACTTCTGTATAACCAGAAGTAAACATCGTGTTGGAAATAATTAGGGAAGACCGTGAGACTACAAAATCCAGTCATGAATTTGCACAAATGAAACACAAATTTTTGTGTTATTTTTAAATATGTTGTTCAAGGTGTATATTTTAAAAGAAAAAAATGATAGAAAATTATAGGAAAACTCCTCTTTCTTCCAGGTTTTGAAGTACAAGCTTAAGTAGTCATCCAAATGCTAAGTTACCCCACTGCAGTTTATACAGTTCTTATTTTCAGAGTACTGTGAGCAGTAGATAATGGTAATCATATTTCAAAGTAATTATTTGTTATTAAAAATCTATTATTAAGGGCAAAAAAATTATTAATAGATGAGTAAGTTCAAAAAGAAAACATTTTTCTTTTTTTACTCAGGTTTTCATGTCAGTTTACATAACTCTTAGACTTTTAGAATAGGAGAGATTTTATACGTATACAGATAGCTATATTTAAAGGAACACTGTGCCGTGTGAGCTTCGTTGACAATGCAATGCTGTATGTTCTTTCATGTATATGACTGTTACAAAATTCCATCATCTTAACTAAGCTTTGCTAATTTTCTGTGTATTCCCGGAACTTTAGCTATAGCTGTAGCTAGACCAGATTTTACTGGAATGGAAGAAGTGAAATTTCTGAGCTTTTTGAGGAACTTCAGGTTATATCACTCATAATTAAAAAAAAAGTTGATGGGAACCAGCTTTATAAAACAGCAAATGCTTCTGGGACTCAGTAAGTTTTGTGTCTGTGGAAAACACAGTTGCACAGGAACAGTGATTGTCTGAGACTAACTTTCAATCCACCCTCCTCTCTGAATTAGTTACTACCCCAGTTAAGTCATTTGACAGGTACAGGAAAGGTAAGAGCCTCAAACCTAATACCAATGCCTTGTCTTCCTCTTGACATAGCTACTTTTCTTGCTATGTATGCTTTTCACCAGTATGATCATAGACTACAGATCTTTTAAATAGTCATTGTGCATATTTTTTAATTTATTCAAAACCTCTTTATCTCTCAGAATGGTTTCATGGTGGTAAAGATTCTGTGGAAATTATTACCTTTTTTTTTAATGTTATTGAACAAACCCACAAAAAATAAGCAGAGAGATTTAGAGAATGCAATCTTAAAAGTTTCTTCTAAAATTCTAAAAGTGGTTTGCACCATCAAAATTATTTCTTTATTGGATAAGGCTAGGTATTTTTAGGAAATGCTAAACTTTCACATTATTTTGATTATGTGACAACTTTGTATCAATCCATATCCTCTCAGGTTTAAGTCTTTAATACTGTTCAAACTAACATGCAGTTCATATTCATATAAATTAGTAAAAAATTTAGTAAGAAAATATTTGAAACTAGAGATTTTCCATGTTTTCTTTTCATCATAGTGAAATGATCTTACCTTTTTGGTCTTAGTTTCTTCATTTGTGAAGTGGGACAGGTGGATGGTTTGCTGCTTGATATTGATCCTGCAAGATACTTAAATGCCCAACTCAAAGTCCTAAGCAAAAGTTGTTTTTGCACATGGAAAATTCCAAAGACCTTGTGTTATGATGAAAATAAAGCAACTACTCTAGTTAAAAGTTGCAAAGACATTCAGGAAAATATTTGCCTGCAAATAGTTGAATTCCAGCTTTGACCTGATGGGAAAAGGTAAATTGTTCTTTGTACTTTTTATAAAGGATGGTTGTTTTTATTTGCAGAAGCTGTGTCTCAAGCTGGAGGCCAGGAACCTTATTTATTTCCTCTCAGTTCTTTTTCTGAAACCATAAATATGTTGAAAAGGGTGAACTGAAGGCTTTTGCTAAGACTTTTCAGATGCTCAAAAAACAAAATTAGCCTTTGACATTTTACTTAGGCTAAAAAATGAAAGGCGTTTAATCTTTGTTGTTTAGAGTGGAGATGGTTGAAAAATTGTATTAATAACAAAAAAAGTATTTTATTGTTTGTACTGCTGCCAGTGTGGGTACAACAAATAAAACTTAACAAATTCAGAGTTAGAGAAACAATACGTGACTTGAAATATTAGATAATCCACAGAGTGGTTTTAGAAGACCATGAAATTTAGTGTAGTAGCTCAAGCCATAAATCCTATTGTCTACCAAATGCCTTATGTGTCTATGTTTAACATCCTAAGTGAAAAAATACTCCCATAAAGCAAGTACACTACTGTTAACAGATGAAGATTGTGGTGAAAAAAATTCCCTCACCCTCTCCCCTCCTTCAATGTTGACCTGAAACACAATACCAGATTTTTTTTCACATATATGCTTGTAAAAATGATAATAAATTTGTAATAAAGCTGAAATTACTCCAGTTAGTCTGCCTCCTCCTATGATTGCAGTTTCTCTGGATGAACATCAGTGCAAACATTGTTAGAATGAAGTCTATCAAGCATTTTTCTCTTACTCTGGAGTATATTCCTGGACTTTTTGATGTTTTTTACAATCACAGGCATGATGTATGAATTGCTAAATAAACTCAAACCTTCAGACGTGTGATTCTGTATTAGCTATGACCTTAGCTAACAGGGGAATTGCCATCTGTAAATAGTAAGTTATTTTGCAATGTGGTGGCAGATGAATAACATCATTCTTGTACATCAGATAAGAAAAATACACGATATGCTGAAATGGGGTAATTCCACACAGCTTGATCTGCTGCAGAGGAGCTGACCTGACTAATATTGGACCTTCCATGGATGTCATACATAAATGGTTAGTGGCCAATAGTGTAGAATGGGATGCCTCTTTTGTGGGGAGATATATGATGACAAAGAAGACATCAGAGGTATATGTAGTAAACAGATTACTTTTTAAAAGTGTAATTTTTCAAGTACAGTTTTGGGGCTTGTACTAAATTTAATGGTGTTTGAACTGAGTTAGCTTAAATTTACAATAAAAGAAAAAAAGCAAAAACCAGCATCACTGAGAAGAAAAACAGAAGGTTGGCAACTAAGGAGCTTGATTCTGCTAAGGGGCTAAAAGATTTATTGGTCTTATTACTGATAGAAAACACGGAAGATACCATCCCAGAGACAGGTACATTTTCCTGAGAGAAAGGAAAAATGTTTAAGACCCACCTCGCTGCTATGCTGGAAAAGACAATACTTTTACTCCAGTAAAAATGTGCAAAGCATTAGGCCCATGTGAATTTGAATATTGAGTTCTGAAGAAGCAGTAGCAAGAAAAATAGTTGAAATTAAAATTGCACATTTTTGATACTTTAACTCATAAAAGCAAAAGATCTTATGGAGGTCATCAACTTAACTGTTCAACATTACACACAGGAAAATGTCAATAAAGTGGGTATCAGAGGAAACGAGTAATGACAGTTTAAATAAAAACATATTAAAAATTTTCACCTGTAACAACAGCTGGCTACCTTGCTTCTCTACACAGTTCCAAAGCATAATATCCACTTACAATGACTGAGAAGCTAAGATCTGTCATTTTTCTCCTCCTCCACTGTTTTTGCAGTGTAATACATGCCTTTCAGTACCGCATTCAGTACATCACGGAAGTTATTCAATCTTTAGCAGTAGTCTGATAACTCTTTAAAGTAATATAGAACTTAAAAATCTCAACACCTGAGGCGTGTGGCTATTTTCACACATCATTTAGTGAAAGGCTGATCTATACGTTCATGCAAACCTGCTGCAGAGATTGAATTGCAACCTAAGTAGTGAGAACAGTAGAAAATCTTATCCTCTAGCTAAATAATTTAGACCTAACTTTGGCAAAGTATGTAAAACTTTACCTGTAGATGATGAATTCCTTTTGTCTGAACTTATAATTAGAAGCAAAATTCTCAGTTCAAAACCCATAGGAATGCCATAAGACACAAATATTGCTAACACTGAATACACAGATAAAAACTTTCAATATCCACATCTTTATATGAGAAGTAAATAGATTTTGATATATATGTGAATTCTTGCAGCTACCATGCACAGAAATGGTGTTGCTTCTTGAAGTGCAATCTGCAGAAAAACTTCAGTGTAAAGTTTAGATTGTGCAAAAAACAATACTTCTAGCAAGATTTGCTAGTCCTATGGTTTGTACTGGGAACATTAACAAATAGTTGGCTTGCCTGTTCATTGAGCTTCCATTTTTTCATGTAAAGCTGGACAATAAGTTCTATAGGACTAAGTAAAGAACTCATCTGGATATGAAAGCTAAATGGGTAGTTCAGAAACATCTGTAATTGTAATCAAAACACTGTATTTCAGAAAGTTTCTAGAAATCTATAGACTAAGTGAAGTCCCTACTGTACGGCTAATATATTGTTAAGTTATTTTAATGGTCCTGAATCAACCAAAAATTATAGTGTAATTACTTTGTACAAAAATAATTATCCTTATTGTATGCAATAAAGCAATTATTGTCTGAACAGGATTCAGCTTACTTTTAAATAGGTAAACTTTTTTTTTCAGCTGGTTAAGCTCCTGTGTTACTTACTTTACTAGAGATATTTCTTGGAATCAATACATGTAATAAAAACATGATCTGAACTTTTGGGAATGATAGTCTTCCATCTAACACATCTGTTGTCAATTCACCCCAGCCAGCAGCTACACACTCCTACAGCCACTTGCTCACTTTCCACCAATCAGGAAAAGGAGAGAATAGGAAAAGCAAGATAAAAACCAAAAACTTACGGGTCAAGGTAAACACAATTTAATAAGTGAAGAAAAGATGGGAAAAAAGCAAGTGATGGAAAGGCAATCACTTTCTCCTTAAGGAGGCTAATGCCCAGGCAGTCTCCAAACAATGGCTACATTTGAAGACAAAAAACTCACAGTTTTGTTGCCGAGCATAGCATTATGTGGTAGAGAGTATCATTTTGGCCAGTTCAGGTCAGCTGTCCTGACTGACCCTTCGCAGTTTCTTGTCCCCGACCAGCGTATTTGCTGGGTGGCAGAATAAGGACCAGAGAAAGCTTTGGTGCTGTTTAAGCACTATTCAACTATAGCCAAAGCACTGATGGTTATCCATACTGTTTTAGTCACAAATTCAAACCAGAACACCATATGGCTGCTAAGAAAAAGTCGACTCCATCTCAACCAGACCCAACACACAACTACAGTCTTCCTTTGGTAGGTCATGTGCGTTTGTATTTTTTCAGATATTCAATTTGTTACATAGCCTAAAATATATACTACAAACTTAAATCTCTCAATGCACATTAAAATACTTTTTGAATAAATAGCAAAGTATACTCTCTCTTTGTTGTTACTTTGTTCTTATCTTCTTTATCAGGTGCATGACTATCCTGCATAGGTAGTTTCAGCATTCATTATGAAAACATTCTATTCTTTAAATTTCAGCTTATTCAGGACTTTGATGTCCATGAAGTACATGAATGAGCACAGTGTGATGGACTGCATCTTGATACTTAAAAGAATACTGGCCAGAAGCAACCTAATCTCTATTAGAGGTTTCCTTTAATAGTGTTTCTAAGGGTGCATGATGTTTGCAAAGACTGCAAGAGAGGGAAGATAGTGCCAAATTTTAAATTTGCAATAAAAAAGAGCCATGTCTAGCATGGCCGCTTAGCTGTAGTTAAGAAGACTTTGGAACAAATATTTAAGAAAATTATTTGTTAGCAATAGCAAAGCAAGAAAGAGGTGAGTAACAGTAGGTCAGCAACCAATTACATTAAACCAATTCTTCAAAAATTGTTAGAGATTGTCAAGAAGCAGCAAATGTCATGTAATCTTAAATCTTTAGGCACTGTCTAACATATCTTTAGGCACAGCCTAGCATTATATTCTCTTAAACAAGCTAGAAAATCTTGGGCTTGGTTAAGTTTCTACGTTGCTAGCAAATTGCATGCAAAGTTATCTGGATAACTGTGTGCGTTGGCAGTAATTCCCTGCCAAAGTGAAAGGACAAAGCAATTACAGGTGTCCCTCCTGGAATCAATTCTTTGCTATTTTTCTTTAATCAGCCTGGATGGTAGAGCATAGACCAAGTTTATTAAGTCTGAGATAATGCAGAGCTGGGAAAGAGGAACTGTACACTCAAGAGCAAGCTTTGAATTCAAAATCAGCTTTGACAAATTAGAGAAAAGGACCAAAAGCTGTGTTAAAACTCTGTGGAAGCAAGTGGAAGGTGCTAGGCGTAGGAAGAAATTATGGACAGCAAAAATATGCTGTAGAAAAAACTTGCTGAAATACTGTTTCTTGGGAAAAAAAATCTGTGAGTCTGCATGTATCACATTCTGTACAGGGGTTACCAAAGCCATGAAGTTGTAAATCTAGAGAACATTTTATCTCTTGTAAATAGAAATACAGCTTGGAAGACATGGTGAAGTAATTATCCAGTTTTTCTCAGTGCTGTACTCAGGCTGGAATTCTGCATTCAATTTTAAGCATTGCATTTCAGCAACAAAGTGACCTATGAAATAAAAAAATAAACAATTTGGGTTATGTACCTTTACAGGAGAAACTAGTAAGGGAGGACCTGATGGCAAAGATCAAGTTTGTGAAAGGGTAGTATAAAAAGGAAAGAAATAATCTGTTCTTCTATCCATGGTAGATAGGAGAAGAAATAATGGGGTTAAATTGCAGCAATTAACTATAAGTTTAAACAGTAGGAAGAACTTTTTAATTATATGAATAATGAAACAGTTAAATAGATGGAATTGGAGTTGAAGATGGAAAGACATTAGATAAAGATTATAAGGACTGACAAAGATAGAGTTTATCCTACACTAAGGCAGAAAAACATGCTGGATGGCTCTGTTTTTTATCACAATTAATTACATTGATACATTCCTGGAACAGAGTAAAATATTCTGCTTAACAGCTGGTGGCCGCGGGATTAAATCTTCCAGTACACTGAAGGCCAAAGACAAAAAGTGCTAGTAGCTGTAAAAATTCAGTATGTGATTATTTGACTTTTAATATGAAATATTTTTGCTTTTGGGTTAGAAATAATGACTTTTTTTTTTTCCCTCTTCCTTACTCCCAGTAGTCAGGTTGTGGAAAAATCCTACTTGTTTCTACTTTGACTAACCACAGAGGATGAGGGCTTCAGCAGGAGTTTGTTACTCGCAGGAAGGAACAAACCAAAGTACAGTAGTGGTAGAAAAAGTGGAGCTGTGGCAGTTTTTTTCTAGAATGATTAGAAAATAGGAATATAATCCAACAACACAAATCATATTTCAGTTTGCTTGGTTTGGACCTTACAGGGTCATGAGTAGCCAAAGAAATGACATAATGAAGTTTGGAAGAACATAAACTTCTGGTGAAACTTCGCTGCTTCTCCTGCCTCTGCTTTTTGGATTCTGTAGTGAGACAAAGACGTAGATGAGAAAGTCTGAGTGAATTGTTTGTATTTACCTCTTTCCTGAAGTGGCTTGATGTTTTGGCACGTAATGTTGTTGCAATGAATAATATGTGGTGCTTTTGTTGTTCTGGTTGCATTTTGAAGACCTTGTAGTTTGGACCCAACTGAACTGAATATTTCTCTTCTTTACTTCTCTCCTGAGAAAGTTTTTCTGCATATATAACACCATTTTTCCTCTATTAAGCTTGATAAGAAGAGATTTTTTTAACTTTCCTCTTGGTGGAAAAAAAAAAAAAGTAAGTCTTCTTTATTTTCTTCTGTTTGACATTTTGTTCTTCATATTAAAACTACAATTCTTTCTACAGGAGACATAAAGCCAAAGGGAAAAAGGAAAGTCTGCAATAAATTAAACTTGCACTTGGGAGGCATTTCCTAAAAATGAGTACACATATCTGGGGTGCAGAAGATTCTGACCTGTTTCTTGCCCACATAATTAGTAGTAGGAGACAGCTTTTTGTTATGATAAGAATTGTAAAAAATAGTAGTTCAAGTAGTACTATTGCTAAAAAAAAAAGGTAGTCTAAATAGAGGAACAACCAAGATTCTTAGAATATACAAGCATTTAAAACATGGCTGAAATAATGCCAAGGTTGGGGGTTTTTTATCTACTTAAAAAAATAGTGTTTTAGAATTAAATCCATCATATCAAAAATCACAACAATTTTCACAGGTATTATAGTCTGAAGAAGCAGCATTAAACACAATTTAAATAATTATCTTGTTTCAATAAAATACTATATGGCTTGTATGATTCCTATCTGATCTTTCATCTGATCTGGACATCACCTACATGTAGACAAAATATTATATGTCTAAGCCTTCTATTATGGTTTTTAGTCTCCATTTTTCTTGAATTAAAATTCTCCTATTGTGTTTTCTTCTGCTCAGCTATGAACAGGAGTCCTACATACCTGTATTCACCTCTCACATCATACTTGAGCACCACTTCTGCTTGCACAAAACTATTTACTACCAAATTTCCTGTCTGCTTCATGGAGGCATTTGTATATATAAGCTGCTGAGGTCCTTCCATGAAACAAACTATAGAATCATGAAGAGGTTGCTTAACAAAGTGTGAATATTTGATCAGGGAACTAGATAAACATTTTTAGTGACCAAGCTTCAAAAATTAAAAAAAGAAAAGGAGTATAAGGAGAATGCGCAAAATTTAACTATAAGAAGAACCAATTTAAGAGGGCTTTTTTTCCCTCTTACAGTAGTAAGTTCACCTGTAAAATATAGATTTACAAGTTAAAATGCTTTAACACTCTGCATTACTTAGTAACTATAATTGTTCTGTGAACTCCACATTGGAGTCATGGTATATCTGTATCTGCCTGTAGAGATCAAGACCCCTATTTTCTCACGATATTTGTTTACTAATAGTCTTGTAAACTGTCATTTCCATCTTTTTCGTAACATCATGGCTATGTGATTCTTTTCTGTGAGGAGTGGTGCTCATGTCCTAAGAAACGAAAATGCTTTCTCAGATTCTGTACTTTCAAGGTACTGTGTAACTCCTGCATGGTTTTTTGAGGGCTGTATGGTTTTGAGCTTTTTCCGTACATATGAAGTATGACTTTGAGTGTGTTAGAGTTCCAGAGTCTACTGAAGTATATTTTGTATCCCTGTAATGCAACGTAGCAGCCCTCAAAACCTTTTTAATCATCTGTGTAGCACAATGAAAGTAACTGCATATTAAATATAACTTGATGTTCACATCATCTCTTCTAGAGAGGGTCCTGTTCAGCAAGGTGATGTGTCCTGTTTTACCAAACAGTTCATCCATTTCTGTTTTTCAGTTTGTTTACAAATATTTTTCTTTCCTTTCAAATCACTATTAAATTAGCACTGTAAAGTTTTGCTCACAAACCAATTTATAACAATGACAAGATTCATTGATACTGCACTGGAAATCAAATTTGGGCATATAGGTTTGCTAATTTCTTAGTGAAAAGATGTGTACTTGCATAAGCTACTGATCTTAAACCGATCTTGATTTGTGTGAACAACATCTCTCTAAGTTAGCGGGAGATGCTGGTAAAGACTGAGGTCAATAATTATTATTATGGGTTTGCTGGCAGAGAAGGATGTCAGAAAATGTATTGCCTAGGAGTTACTTTGCTTGAGGTATTATTGTCTCTATAACTTAAGACTGTGTTTTCCAAACCAGCCAAATGCTTTCTGAACAATTGCATATGGGGTACTAATTCACACTGATGAATGAGTGTAATTTTCTTTATCCCTGGATATCAAGCTCAACTAGTTTTAGTCTAACTCTGACTGGTAAACTGACCTCCACCTTTCTGTTATAGCTGTGAGTAATTGTCCATGCACTGCAATAGAAGCACAATAAGGAAATACTTCAAATGGCACAGAGAATCACAGTTGTGTTCATAGTTTGCCTTGAATATATTTAGACTATTCTTTGAAGGTGGAAAAAGGCAATTATCTTTTTTTTTTCTTTTTTTTTTCCCTACCTAAGCCTGCAATTACAACTCATTATTAAAATAGAATATATTAAAAAAAAGCCAAACACGAAACTGCCTGCCTTAGTATAGTTTATTTCACATGATCATATATCTCAAAAAGATATACAGGAACAGATCTGAGATATCAATACTGTCTCCTTTAAATGGCCCCAGTAAATATATTTGTTGAATTGATACAGAAAGAAAAAATAATCACTGCACCTGGGGAGAAAAAGGAAAAAAAAGATGGCTCCAGTGCTTTAAAATTGTTCAGAAAATATTTGTGTAAGGAATGACTCGTGGAAAACCTCCCAAGGTCAGTGAGATTCATGGGATTGTGCTGAGTGAGTTACACTAACTCTTATGTACTTAGTTTTCCCAAAAGAAATTGCTATTATTTTTCTTCCTATTTTCCCATTTATTGTTTTTAATTCTTCTTTTTCTATTGTTGTTGTTATTGTTGTTGTTATTATTCTTCTTTAACAGGCATATAGTCTTTATATTTGCTAAGAGAACTACCAAATTCCAGGGGGGGATGTGCAATTTAGTGAGATCACATTTATATGTAAATAAAACCAAAATGAGTGTCACTGTTGCACAAAGACGACTAAACTCTCTGTGCAAACTTCAGCCTTTAGAGCCCAGTCCTGTAATCCAGTTGCAAAATTCCTGTTGACCTGCAATTTCCAGTGGGACATTTATCTCATTTCAGAAAAGCATGGCTGCTGTTAGTGCTACATAGTGAACTTCAGTTTTTCTTTTTACCCTTGTTTTCTTCCATCATCTGTGAACCCCATTCTTCAGATTCTGGAGAAACTGGGAATTAGAAGATGTGTTGTTTCTACTCAGATTAAATCTGTACTCCACTCTACTGGATTTGTTTTACGTTATTTAGTGTTTGTGACTATAGCTATTTTTTTACCATATTTTGACAAATGAGAAAAAAATAGCCAACGCTTGTATGAGATCTTTTTTTATTTTCTAAATACCTTTCTCCTCTTTTAAAACTCCAAAGTGTAGGTAAATTGAATGAAGCAATTCTAAGAGAAGAATTCCAATTTTAAATGAGTTTATGGGTGTTTCAACCAGGGATTTGAACTTCTGTTATAAGGGACTTCAACCAGTCTGCATATATTTGAAGTAGCTCTCTTGTCTCAGTGGAGGTTTACATAACGGTATCTTCCATCAGAATCTGCACTTTCCCACTGCATACTGACTCAAATCAATTCAGATGAAAAATTTATTTGACCTATTTTTACTATATCAAATCATATCCAAATATGCATTTAAATATGTGTGTATGTAGGCATTCACAAATAAAACATATGAAGATGATTTCCCTGTGACAGTATCAACAGTTTCTGTGTTGCTTTTGTTTCATTTTATAAAATACCAGTTTGGACAAACAGCCTTGACCTAATTTATAATATGCAGCTTGGTGAAGCAACATCTACTCACTAGAGATGGAACTAAGCTCATTTTAACTACAGCATAAACCCAGATCTTGAAAACATTGTGGTAACTTCCATTACACTAAAAGCTATTGATTAGAAATGCTTCCCTAGCAGAAAATGAGGACTCATGAACTCGCTGTGTTCCAGTGATTCACCAGGAGATCTCAATGGGAGTTGCAGATGACAAGTCGGAGCACAGCAGATAAACCACGAAAATAGAGGAGCAATCCAGGTCTTAGCCAAGCTGTATAAATTAAGGAAAATCTTTCTATCCCACCTGAATGGATTCTAAAGAGAATCCCACTGTATGTCATAAGAACTATTCCCACCCATTTTTTCTATCTCAATTATTTTTTACTAATACTTTACCCTTTTGAGTATAAATTTTACACTTCTTAGACTACTTGTTACTGGAGACAGGAAAAGCATGTAATGTAGGACATTACATAAGGACACGTCCTTTTAATGTAATTTGACTGTGGTATTTGTTAGGATACATCTTTTACATGTCTTTTAAATATATATAGATGTCATTTGACGCAGGACATAAGAGTAATAACAACAAAGCTGCTTAAAGGTTATGGCAATGCTCTAACCAGAAGGTGATGTATTTTAAGAAGTTGGCCCCCTAAAGAAAACAGTGGTAACTGACTAATAATGCAGACTGGGTAAAAATTTATAGCTGTCAATATTGAACGTTGAAGCACATTCAAAGTGATAAAAGAAAAACACTTGAGACCTTTATGTTCTAAAGCACTTTTGGAGACAAATGGGTTTTTGGGGAGGGAGAGTTGGTTTGTTTTAATGGAAATAAAATGAGGTGGCTGCTCTCCATGCATTAGAAGCATGTTTTGGGAAATATGCTTTGATTTTTTTTTTCTTTTTCTAAGAAGCAAATTATTTACGAGCATTAGATGTTCTTCACAGCAGACACTTTTGGAATAAGTATATGTTTCATAAAGCAGGAAGGCACTTGCAATAAGCTGTAAAAAGCAGAATGAGAAAATGGATCAAGACTTTTTAACCTGCTATGTAAAGAGGCTTTGCAATTGAAAATAGTTTAAATTATGTTGCTAGTGGCTTTTGTACAGTTCTTATAATTTTGTTTGGAACAAGCTATAATTAGAACCACAGTTCCTTGAACTATTTCCTTTAAAAAAACAACATACAAAAAATTCAAAATCCTATTAATTGATATTTCTTTTTCAAGGTCATAAGCACCTTCATATGCTTTTGTTTTGTTGATTTGTAAAGAGACTTTTCCTGTAGTTCAGTGTGATCTAATTCTGTCCTTTGGCATGATGCGACGTTTTGGAGGAGTTTTGTGTTAGTGAAGTAAAATTTTTTCAGATGTTCAGAGTGAAGATTGTTTCTGGTCTGGTTCTTATATATATGACTAGTTGGACTATAGAACATCATTTATTGTTCACTATGTTGGCTGCATTCATTACATTTATACACCCTTTACATTGTACAAGGTATTATTATCACATGAATGACTGTGCATATTCTTATGTGGTCTGTGTATTCAAAATATACTCATAAAAATTCCACTGCCTTCAAATATGAGTTTCTCTCTTTGTAGATGGTTAGTTTCTTTGTTCTGAAAATGTGATGGGAAAAAAATATGCAAGAAATGTTTGTGCTTTGTTTGAGAGGTTTGTTAAATTGATTAAGTACATAGGTTTTATGATACAGGATCCTTGCTTTCATGATTATAATTCTGTTAATTGCCTAATGGCATAAATAGTGTGCCAGAGAGCAATTTTAATTATGGTTTAGATGTAGGAGTTTTTCCACTTTGGGAACCTCAGAATTATTCCTCCTCTTCATGAATTAAAACGAGGAAGCAGGTGATTTACGTGTTCATTTCAAATAGGCTAACAATCAAAAAAGATTTCTGTTATTTGCCAGAATCTACCTTACAGAGTAGGATTTTACGTATAGGACAGTTTGCTTAATCCACTTATTATTAAAATTTTGGTTTAAAAATATAAGAAATACCATGTTATATCCTGCTTAAGATGTAACCTCAAAATGATGCTATCTAAGAAATACATTCATAACACCTTTTAATGGATATATTTATCATATTACTCAACCAGTAATATTTATGTCTCCCCTGTTGCTCCTTCTATAGCTCTACATTTAGATGTTCTCATTAATTTCCTTCTAAACTTCTATTTGACTCAGTCTCATGAAAGGTCATTACAGTATTCTGCTTTGACCCCTTCCTATGTACTACAGGGAAATACATCACAGAGGCAACTTTTTGTGAGGAAGAGTTTTTGTGAGAAGTTATTATAATTGGTTCTGATAAAGTTTTGTACCAGAAATAGTTCTTCACTAAAGAGTCCTATATTGCTTTTTCTTGGTGCCATCTTTGTTGTTCTAACCAATTTGCCAACTGTAGAGGAGTTGACAATAGAAAAGATGCTTTCACACATTTTCCTTGGCAACATGCTGCCGTGCTGATGTGTTCCGATACACCACTTGCATTACAGCATAACTAAACAAAAAATAATTTTCACGTGGCCTATACTGGAGGTAATGTCAGTTGTAAAGTGATTGATGATGAGCATCAGAGTATTATCCAAGGATTTTCCTTCAGAAAGGAACAAAGGTAATAAGGAAGATTTCAAGAACTGTCAAAGATTACAATTATAGTGGGTGTCTGCTATAGTCCAGTTGATCAGGAAGGAAAAAATGGATGAGGCCCTGGTCCTCACAGGGAACTTCATCCACACTGGTGTCTCCGGGAGGGACAACAGCAGAATATAACCAACAGGAGAGGCTCCTGGAGTGTGTTTATGATAACTTCCAAATGATAGCAGAGCCAATCAGAAGAGGTAGTCTGCTGGACCTCATACACCGAAAAAGAGGGGCTCATTGAGAATGTGAAGATCAAGGCAGCCTTCAACCTTGTCTGCAGTGACCAGGTGAGTTCAGGACCCTGAAGACACAGAGGAGAGTGAGAAGAAATCTCACAGCAGCTGCCTTCAGGAGAGCTGACCTTGGCCTCTTCACAGATCTGTGCAGAAGAGTCCCATAGGATAAGGCCTTGGGGTGAAGAGGATCCAGGAAAGCAGTTTAACATTTATGGATAACCTCGTCTCTGCACAAGAGAGTTCCACCCCAGCAAATTTGAAGGCAGGCAAAAATTACAGGAGCCTTGTGTGGATGAACCAAGAGCTGCCAGCCAAACCCAAACACTAAAAAAGAAGCCTTCGAAGGCTGGAAGCAAGGACAGGTAACCTGAGAGGAATACAGAAACGTTGTCTGAGCATTCAAGAGTGAAGTTAGGAAAACAAAGCCCAAATGGAATTTCACCTGTCCAGGGATGTTAAAGACAATAGGAAGGGCTACTGTAAGTACATTATTGGCAAAAAGACCAGGGAAAATGTGGACACATTGTCAACAAGATAGGGACGTGGTGACACAGGACGTGGAAAAGGAGGAGGTCTTGAATGTCTTTTTGCCTCAGCCTTTACTAGCTAAACCAACCTTCAGGAATCCCAGGTCCTGGAGACAAAGGGGAAAGTGTGGAGCAAGGAAGATGTGCCCTTGGTGGAAGAGCATCAGGTCATGGAATACTTAGGCAAACTGGCCATAAATAAGTGCAGCGTGCCTGATGGAATAAATGGGATACACCCACATATGCTGAGGGAGCTGTAAGATGTCGTTGTGAGGCCACTCTAGTTAGTCTTTGATCAGCCATGGCATCTGGGAGAAGTACCCAAAGATGGAAGAATGCAAATGTCACTCCCATCTTCAAGAAGGGCAAGAAGAACCAGAGAACTAGAGGCTGATAAGACTCACTGTGTTCTCTGGAAACAAGATGGAGCAGCTAATCCTGGACACCATGTCCAGGTGCATTAAGGATGAGAAAATCATAAGGAGTAGTCAGCATGGCTTCATCAAGTGTAAGTCATGCTTGACCAACTTCATAAACTCCTTGTTGTCTACTTGGATTTCGTTAAAGCCTTTGACAGTGCCTCTCCTAAGATCCTCGTAGACAAAGCACAGCTTACCCAGAGAGATGGTGGAGTTTTCCAACATAGGATTTATTCAAAAGCCATCTGAACATGACCCTGGGCAGTCAGCTCTAGGTGACCCTGTGTGCACAGGGAAATTAGACCAGATGATCTCCAGAGGCCTTTTCTACCTCAGTCATTGTGTGATTCTGTGATCATGTGATAGTGATTAACTCGTAGGAAGATAAGAACTAGCTCTTACTTGTCTTGGGTTAATTTCTATACAACCCAAAAATGAGATTGTTTTGAAATCTCTACCTCCACTAGAAATTTTATTTGTGCAATTCTGAGATAGGAACAGTCATAGATGAAAAATCAATGTAGCCAACCATAACGTTGTCAATCAGGGGTTTGCAAAAGCACATCAGGTCCAGTTCTCCTTGTCAGGAGCCATCTTTTTCACCTATTCTAAAATATGCCTACATGTTTTTTACCTCACTTCTGGGATTATAAAAGTTACAATATATGTTCTCATGCCAAGAAAATAACTGTTTAACCAATTTGTATCAAAGTGATTAATTAAAATCAGGGATAGCTCTAAAGCATCTTAGTGATTTCAATGTGTGTAAGTGCTCTGTACATATAGTAGCTCAATCCAGGTATTCATGGCTTCTAAAAAAGAAGGATTTCAGTGTTTCACAATTCCTGTAAAGTTTATGGAGGAAATAAAAAATACATCAATTCTTATTTTAGCTAAGGCTGACTAGATTTTAAGGGAAGAAATGTTGATCTTTTTAACACTAAAATTTCTTGTAATTAGATTAATTGTCATTATCTATAACAACTAATTAATCAGAATAACATTCAGCATTAGCATTGAAATGATTGCAGGCTAGTAAAGGAGAAAATTAAGTTCAGAGTTTTTCTAAAAAGTAAAGTTATCTATTTTGTTCACTTGCAGTCACAGATAGCTGTGATTAAATTTTAATTTGATGTCAAATTAAGAACTCGGTTGCATTACGCTGACTTCCAAAGCACAGCTCTACTCACTTCAGAGGAGTTTCCCATTTAAATGAACAGAAGGTTTGTTCTTTCAAAGACAGGTTCAGCTCAGTTCACATCCACAAAATGAATCTCAATAGTAGCCAAGAAAATTTCATGGTGACTAGCTAAAGAACTATACAACAAAGTGATTTTGAATATTGGTACTCTATTTTTAATTGTGTACATTGCGTCTTCTACATTTTTAGCTGCTAACTCTTAAGAACACTTCATACCAAATTGTCTTCAGCCACCTGTGTTAAAAGTCATAGCACCACAACAGCACACAAACATTCCTCACTTTGGTATAAAAATAACGTGTGAATACAAAATTATGGCTGGCCTTGCATGCTGTCCTGTTAATTTTGGTATTGTACTAGTCTGGGAAGGTACAAATATCTAGCTACAGATTCAAGGCCTGAGTGAATATCTCAGATAAGCAAAATGTGCAGTATGTGTCTTCACCCTTTAGTAAGTACTATAAAGGAGAAATGCTATATTTACACAGTAGAGAACTGTGTAAGTGTAGATAGCTCCCAGTACACTGTACAATACAAAACCAGTAGAAAAGTTTCAGGAAGCATTGTTTAAAAACAATATCCTTCTCATGGACAAAAACCCAGACCCGGCCTCCTTTGAGTTTCCTGCTCATGTTATCCACTGGATCATCACTTCTGTAAAGCTGCCATCGAATTGGAAAATTACTTCTGCCATTCAATCACTGCACAGCATTTTTACTCACTGTCAGCTCAGCTAATCCTATTCTATTAATGGGTCTAATAGACAAGTTTTGTTGAAAGGATGATTGGACAGGGATTTGATTTCTTTTGATAGTAGCTGGGGCCTGATTTTGCAGCCTCTTGGATAGACATAATTGACTACACAAAGCACAGAGCAACAAGGAAATATTGAGCCAGTTTCTACTCTCATGCACATCGAAACAAGCATTAGTAATTCTGAAAAATCTTTATTCCTCATTTTGCAATGGTTTCTTAAAGAAGTTGTTGAAATAAGTTATATTATGTGTTTGTCAAATTAATTTCAAAACAAGTATTCTTAAAATAGAAATACCCATGTCACCTCATATCACTTTCATAGAACATAATCTGTACTTGAAATTACTCTCTGCCATCCAGAAGAGTTAATTCTGTAGGAGAGGTTTTGATAGAAATAGCCTGAAAATATGTTTTCATGTCATGTACCCAGCAGAGCTAAATAGAAGAAAATCCGAAGGAAATGCCAGGAAAAAAAATGTTAGGCCATGCAAAGTGGACCATAATCAGTCGGTTCTTATTTCAATGAGTCTATCCATTCTCTGCAATGGGAAAGAAGACCCCTACGAATTATAAGGAAGAGGTCCAAAAGAACAAATCAAAGTAAAGTGTGCAATTCCCAGAGATTTTCAATGGAAATTGAATGTTTCAAATCCAGAAAAACAGTTCCAGAGGATGAATGGAAAAAGAGCAGCAGTTCTTAAAGAATATCTGATTACTGAGTAAAATACATGGTGTTTCATTTCTTACTTATACATAGAAATTAAAACATTGAGGAGGGAACGTGGTTATTGACTGGCCCTCACTTATGCAAATTACTTATTTCTCCTTTCATTATCTCTATTATTAACATTGCTAAATTCAATTATTAAAAAACCTTTGATTCCTGGTTGTCATTACTGCAGCCATGACACAGATGCAAGAATGCTTGCCCCAGTGACTGATGCAAATTTCTTTAAAGCATTGATGTACTGCAAACAGGTTGTAAGTCTAGTAAATATGAGAATAGCAAGACCCATTTTGGAGAAAGAGAATTAAATTTATTGAGGTGGCAAAATAAGTCCAAAGTAAAATTGCTTGGTATTGTAATATAATTAAAAAGCAGTCATTTGTGTATCTACATCATGATCTCTCCCATGAGTCAGTCCAGGTTTATTTTGAAGTATGGTAAAAATTACTAAAATAAGAAGACAAATAACTTTCCAAAAATGTCAGTTTCAGGAAGCAGCTGAGAAAAAGGAGGTATAACTGTCAAATATGTGCCTATTTGTTAACTACTGTGGCTCCAAAGAAGCAAAAGCATATTCAGATGTGCAATATCTAAAAATAGGTAATACTAAAATCATCAAATAACATTAAGCTAAAGCAATACTGAATGAGTTCATGTTTGATACACTTGTGATGAGAAGCCATAGAAAAGTGATAAATCTGCATAGTAATGAAACAGCACCAAAAATGTTGACTCAGAAAGAGTAGTTATGTCTTGATTTTGATTCTGTTCCTCATCTGCAGACAGCTGGAGAGAGTATTAAAATATATAACAAGATGCAGAAGTAAATTGGGGGGAGAGATATTTTCGTATTGGGAACAATAGGGCAAAATAGGCATTTATCTGAATGATTTTTTTTTCACCTATTTTATTTGAATTCTTCATGGGAAATATTACTTAGTGAGCTGCTTCTGTAAATGACGCAAAGATTGGTTCTAAGCAAACATTTTTTTGAACATTTCTTGTTAAACAGAGTGTCGAAGTATTTGTTGCTGTTTATACTTGTCTTCTGATCTCATTTAACTAGACTAAATTCATATGTTCATACAAGTTATGGACGGAATGTACTGCTATGAAAATACTAACCTGACCTCCTAAATGGCAAGAAGTAGAATTTCTTCCAGTGATACCTACAATACAGCCCCAAAGCAGTAATTAATATACATTATCTGTTAGGGAAAGGTTCTGTCTTAAGATTTCAGGGAAGAATTTCCTAAAATTTCCAATGCGCATTTTATCTTTATTGAAAATTTTCATCTGCTTTTCAGTTTGAACTTTTCTGACTCTTGATCCTGATTTTTATCTGGTTGAAAGGCCTTCCAGCTATCACAAATCTTTCCCAGTAATGATAGTCTGGGTTCAAGACACCTCTTAATCTCATCTTAGATATATTCAACAGACTGAGCATCTTGGGGCTTTCTTTGTAAGACATGGTTGCTGAGTTTTCTTAGTTTTGTTATGACATGAATCACTGTTGGGAAAGGTTTTTTCTTCCTTTTTTTACTTCCTTTTAAATACGTGAGTATTGGAACTAAACACAGTAATGATTTCAGTTATGTCACAAAAAGTAATGCCATTTTCTATTTCTGTTCCTTATTTCTTTGCCTGAGCACTAAAAACTTACCCTGCCCCTCCTACTTGCTGCTTCACATTAGGAGCTCATCTACAGTAGCTTAACTAAAATGATCTTGTTGTTATTTCATTCTCAAAGCACTTGAGATACACAGCGCTGTCCAGAAAAGGTGGCATCACCTAGAATAAATTCATGGAGGTTTGTAGAATTTACAGAAGTGTACTGAACTTGGGCTGATGGCTTTGTC
Source organism: Cephalopterus ornatus (assembly GCA_013396775.1). NCBI lineage: Eukaryota > Metazoa > Chordata > Aves > Passeriformes > Cotingidae > Cephalopterus > Cephalopterus ornatus. The sequence continues at coordinate 116,835 of VZRE01007512.1, read as the reverse complement.
TTCTAAAAATATTGTCAAAAACATCTAATTTTGCCCTAATGATTCTCATTTGCCAGAAGGCCTTGTCCTTATTTTCAGTCCAGACAGGTCATTTGTGCTCCTGACAGTATTTTACCCTTCTCCCAAGTCTTGAACAGGGCATTACAGAACAGAAAGAATCTTCATAGAGATGTAGGTAGAAAATAGAGCTGGAACAGAACCAAATTCCTGTTACTCTGAAATTTCTGGAAAAAAAAAATCCAATAAAATCCCTGTCATATTTCTACCCACTGCACTGGAAAGTCCTCTAAATGGGTCTGTGCATAGTTTTGTGGAGATTGGGAGAGGCCCTACATTGACTTGAGACCTAATGGAGCCATGTGGAAATGTGGGAACCCTAGATTCTGGTAGATTTATAGATTTTGTGTATGAATCCCAAATTTTGTTCCATGAAGCCAAGCTGTAGGAAGTGCTGTTTCCCTATTCACCTAGTATTCAAGAAGGCTGCTACAAAATCAGAGTTCTGTACTAGTTATCTATATAATACATGTCTAATTACTCATAATGACAATCAATAATTGCAATCAATATGTACAGTGGTTTTCAAAAGTACATTTCTAAAAAATGCAAATAAATCCTAATGGAGTTTGCCAGATGCACAACACTTGAGAAGATCAACGGTAATAGCCATAGATGTTCAATGTATTGCTTTAGTTCATCATTGTTGACAATGTGACTGTTCATTCTTTATAACATACTTTATAACATACTTCATGTTTTCATATCCTTTCCAAATATTTTGTTTTGAACCACATGTTAATAAAACAAGTTTCTCTAACAATTTGAGAAACTAATAGGACAGGCTAAATTACATTACCTAAGAGATGCAGGGTGCAGTCCCACAGAAGAAGCTGCCCCTTGAAATGACATTTCCAAGTATAGTATTTTTAAGTAGATAAATTTATAGAGAAGTATAAGTGTGCATTATTCTTTGTATCATAAACTTCTAGACATTGTTTTTGTTGCAAGACACCTTCATAATATAGCTTTATTTCAGGCTGCTTCCTCACTAGTCATACTTCTGAATATTTTTTGAAATTTCATGAACTGTGTCTGTGTTGTATTATATCCTTCATGTGGGAATGTGATTTGAACTATAAGTAAGAAAAAAAACGAAACGCAAACCTATAGAAATGCCTTTTCTAATATGCTATTTCTTATTATGTTATTTCTATTTTTGTAACTTCAAAATACTAAGGTACTGTTTCTTCTGTTTATCATGAAAATGCAGTTCTTATATAATTGTCAGGACAAATATTGTGTTATGAGTGGTTAAGGTGTAAATATTCTAGCAGATGAAAAAATGTAATAGCAGAAATAACTACTAAACATATAAACAGTCACTTATCTTTTTTAAAAAATGAGATTTCCACGAAGAATCGCCAAATAATAAAATGATTCTTGAATTATTAAAAAGATACTGTAAAAACATTAGTCCCATTTTTATATGTCACTAAATTGTAGTGATATGCTAAAATAATTAGAATTGGTTGGATTTTTGCTGGAAAAAAACATGGAGTAGATTCTGCTCTCGGCTCAACAGGGACAGGCTGAGACAATTCATCTGAAGATAATAAGCCAGATTCACAGCCTGTGTAAGTTGAATAGTTCTACTGATTTCATCTGTGTCACCCCAGATTTAAATCAATTCAATACTTGGCTCCATATGCACAGACAACAGATTACACCAGCAGCACTGAGAGCAGACTTTGGGCAAAGGAATTAGATTGTAAACACAGAAAGTGGCAGTGCAATTTACTTTTGGTGGTGATGGGCGTTGGGGAAGGGTCTAGGAAATAAGCATTTGCAGTGGATGAAAAACTATCTAGCTCAGGAGAGCAGCTTGGTGTAATGTAAAAGTAGAGGACTCTTCAAATCTACTTGAACCCAGAGTGCTGAAGAGAAGGTTACGCGTCTGACCAATTGTCCCAGTGCTTGTGGAGGCTCTAAGGCCATTCTGCTCCTCTCCCACTGCACTGACAGTCCCTTTTGTCCTGTACCCGGGCTATGCATTGGTGAAAGTTAGCTGGTGCAGAGCAGGCAAAGAGTCGTTCTGTGCCTCTGCCTACAGCAGTTAGGAGATGCCATTTTGGGTCTTGAAAGGCTTTGGTTCCACAGATGTCAACAGAGCCACTCAGTAGACAATAAGGGCCCCCAGAGCGGATGGATATAAATGTGGATAAATTCAGACTATGAGTGGATGAGCAGTGATAGAAATGTGCAATACAGCTCTACTCTCCTTCAGGTATATAAATTTTACACCAGTGAAACTCTAATGACATAAATACAGTTACTCCTGATTTAAATGAGGAAAATTTTGTTCCCTCTAAACTGCAACTTGATTGTATACATGGCTTTCAAAGAGTTTCCCTTTTCTTTTTTTCCTTTTTTTTTTTAATTTCGTTTTTTGTTTGAAGAGAGGCTGGAGTAAGCAAAATGAATAAAAAGCAAGGTTAGAATTTGGGTCTTCTGGCTTCTTAGTGCCTGCTGAGAAGAATAGGCCATGCCAAGAAAATGGGAATCAGGAAAGGCAAGCAAAGTGTTAAGTGATACGGAAATATATCTGCCATCACAAAAGAACTGCTTTAATTAAAGAAAATTGCTCAACACTAATCTATCGTAAAAACCTTGTAAAGTACCATAAAGAAGCTGAACTAATTTTTTTCTTAGATTGCAAAACTGTTTAAGATGGTTTAACTCACCATGACAAAAACATGTTGAGGAATGAATTTTCATTGCTGTTTACTGATGCATAGGGGTTCGGCTATTTTATTCACAGAGTAGGAATTCAACTCTTTCAATTTTATTGAATTTGCAATGTTTTGACAGCTTAACTTACTGTAACTTAAAAGTTTAATCAATCAGACATTTAGGGAAAGCTGCTTAGCTAGTATAAATCTTTCTGGTGAAAGTCATCATAAAAGACATAGCTAAGAACAAGGCTCATAATATAAAAAATAATATGCTAAACTCTGTTGCCAGATGAGTATAACCATCCGATACTGCCTGTGATGTCATTTCCAGAACTCTTTTCTTTGACTTCGACATCGTGAGGAACCAAACTGGCCTTTTAACAAGTTCATGTGCTAATTTTAAAAAATCATGTTAAACATGGCACCCAAAACGGTGCCATTGGTACAGCAATATACCAACACTGTGATAACCAGGATTAGATGAAAGAGCCTGAAGTTATATTACAATTGAAATAATTAATTTTTCATTGAGTTTGGTGTTTTTTTGGACTTAGAGAAGGGAAATTACTATATGCAGTTAAAAGCAGAAGGCTCTTCCAGAAAAAATTGAGCTAAAAGTAGCTATTTCTAATAGCCCTAATATCACTGGAATTTACACTGCATGCAGAACATAATATCTTTATCTAGTGAAACTGTGTGGTTTTCATTTTCTCGGTGAATTTTATTTAATTTATTGTTCTGGAGGTATCTACTCACAACAGGAATACTGCTTTTGATATTTTATTTTTTTCAGTCTCTTACTTTCCTAAATGCATGAAACAGTATGTATCCTTTGCACTTTCATAACTACACTTTCAGACAGTGAGATTTTAGAAGTCTAAATTTAGAGTATGTAAATGGAAAAGGCGACGTATAATATCTTAAACTGAATAACTTTATCTGCTCTGACCTATGGGTATTACTACTAAAAACTGGGAAACTTAAACCGTTAGTATTCACCATTTACAGTAGTTGTTTTTCAAAAATGGTGAATTTTTCAAATTATTTATTGGAGCACTGTTTATGATGAGGCCATTTTTCAGTGCTTTCTGGGATTAACTTATAAAGGCTTTTCACTGTGATAAGTGACACATTCTGGGAGGAAATGACTACGCTTAAGAAATATCATTGAGCCCAGTTCTATGTAACTTGGTTTATTATTTATTTATTGGTTTACAATATATCAAAATTAGTTTGGTTTCATGCTCATGAAATGACCTGTAAAGACAGAACTGGCCTTCAGTTTGCTTCAGATGGCTTCTGCTTAGTCTCGAGGAAGTGTTGGTGGAGATGGCACAAACTGAAGGAAGAGATCTCCCAAGCAGTCAGACTGCTGTGTTGTCACCCTTCCCTGTTTCTTTGTTGGTTCCACACAGTCCATCTCCTTGACTTCTGTGTTGTTTTTCCTTTGTTATTTTACCTTTCCCGTTTTCTCTCTCCCCTGAGATATCTTTGTACTCTCTCCTATCTTCTCCTTGGTCATAATCATAGTGGGCAACAGAGACATTCTCCCTCAAAATCACCTACCCAGTGGAGGAGCTGAGGACTAGACACTATCATGAGTATTAGGACACTGAGCCCGTTTCTCAGCTTTAAATTCTGTCCACTTCATTAGCTGAGGCTCAATTCCTAGTCTTCTCTTGCTTTGTAGGCTTTGGGGGAACCTTATTTTCCATGCCCCATATTAATGTTGGGTTGGGTATAGAAGGCCAAATTAAGGTTTGTTTTCAGGAGCAGAGCCCATGGCTGGGACTGCTATGGCCTTTGCTTGCTGTATGAGGCAGAGAATTTGTTGATTTTTTTTTTTTTTTTTTAAGAAATGTAGGTTTCTGATGCTGACAAATGCTATGGAACATGATTCTGTAACTCTGAGTTACTGCACCCAGTTTAAATGCCAGTTTTTTCCATGCTGGATTTGGAGATTTGACCCAATGACCAGAGTGAGTGCCTCAGTAAAGACTGCAGGATCAAACACACTGCCTGTGGTAACATCTTCACAGCATATTCAAGAATTTAGCTTATCTGAAGTTTAAAATCTTATATTTCATACAGGTTGTTAAGGAAAATTCAGAATAGGAAAGTAGAACCAAATTAACATAGAATTCCTATCTCAAATGTCTGGTGACTTTAAAATATGTAGTTATAAATGTCTTACAAGAAGATTTTCTGATTGACTAATAATAATACTTGCACATACAAAGAGCTGCAGTAAATCCTGTACAATTTTTGCACTTTGGAAAGAGTATTGTTTTATTTCATATCACATAAAATTTGTTAAATAGATGAAACACTGCTTCCCTGGTGCTTTTGTTTTTCCCTCTGGATTGTAGCAATGGAGCACTTGCATGTTGTGTTTGATGCCTTGCATGATGAAGACATGCAATGGCAAGTTCCAGTCTGCATGCTGCTTAATGAATGTTTTCCTTTTCTCTCCTTCCCTGTTATGTGCTTACAGAAGACAACTATGTGGAAGGTGGGTGCTTTCTACCTTATTTTCCTAAGCTCATGTTTTTCCCTTCCGTTTAGTGATTTTTTTCCCCTTCTGCTTAATGTTATAAAAGTACACATTCATTCAGTACGGTAAGTTGCATTTTTTACCCATAAGGGTTTACAGGTTTATTAAATAAGTGTGATTTCTTTTTCCATACAGAACACAAGCAAAGCTCCATTTTAATCTTGGCCTTATTGGTGTAATGCCAGAATATCCCCACTGAAACAATGGGATTTGTACTCATATGACTCTTATCACCCTTCAAAATCTTTCAGGAGATTTGCAGAAGAACTGGTTTCTTCTAATGTTCTGTATGAAAAACACTTCAAGAAACTATTTGTCTCATTAGTGTGGAGCATAAATCCTCCTGATAAGAAAGTAATGCATGTTAAATACCTATCTTTTAATTGCTTAGGAAAATGGAAAGCGCTTTTCTTTTTAACACTATAAACCTCGCTTACTGTAATATCCTTTACAGCGCGAAGTTTTGGAATGAAAAGGTTTTCTGTCTAACTTTTCAGCATATTGCACTTGCCTTTTGGACATTGTGAAGGAAGCTGTTTGTGATTTTAATAATTATGTTGATATGTGATTAAGTCCCTTTAAAGAGAGTATGGCATAGGGCAGTGGAAACTAAAGCACAGTGCCATCTAGCCTGAATATTGGTAAGTAAGTCTATTAGCTGGTAAATCATACAAATATATGGTAGTTTTAAAGGTACAGAATGTGCTTTACAGATCAGTTATTTCAGGAAATCAATATTGTCTTTTTGCTTAGAAGCCAAAAGGGGCAGGTGCTTTTTTATTTACAAGTGCTTTTAAGTCTCTCTGGGGTGAATCTTTGCATATTAGATAAATGATTATATATCTGAAAAATTAATTTATTTATCTAAACTGAGAAATTACTTTTATTTTATTCCAATATTTTTTAAAATATTTTTAAAGCAAGGAGTTTGCAAACTAACTCATATGCAAAGTGACTGCCCTGGAACGACTCTGACCCAGGGTCCTCTAGTGAACCACTGTTAGGCCTAAGTTCATTCAGGTTTCAAGTCACCACGGGCCACTGCCTGTTCAGTGGCAATTTTCTAAGGAAGCCTGGAAGTGTTGGTATTGCATTTCTCTATGCTATTCTATTCAAGGGTGAGAAGAAATGCTCAGATTTAGCACATAGACAATGCTGTGCAATTTTGTTAAAATTTATGTTACCCAAGGAGAAAGAAAATTTAAACAAATCTGCTGCTTTAATTGTGTGCACTGTCACACGCATACAATGCAATTTCATTTTCATTGTGAGATAAAAATGTCTTCAACAACACTGGGATAGAAATTCTAACTGAAAAATATAAAAGCCTACAAAGAACTACCTAATCTTGTATTTGATCTGTGCATAAATCTCTTGCTGGTTGTCAACATGAGTCTCAAAATTTGAATTAGGTTGAGTATGAGTAGATAAGGAGGTTCAATTGCATTTCACATATTTGTTTATGCACAGCAGTACAAGATAAAGCCTGGATAACAGTTAATCCAGACTTTACCTGAATGTAATTTTTAAAACGGCAACCTTAAATTTATTCCAACACCGGTCTGGATGCTTACACATTAAAGTTACAAATGATGAATACATAAAGAATGAAAGCTTAGAATGGCGTACCCAAAAAACAACATGAAAACTGAGCCGAGATTTTTTGTCTTTAATCTCTGTGATATCTCAACATCTCTATAATTTAGGCTACATAAGAAAACAGAAATATTTAGTATTCACAGAGTTAATTTTGTATATATATATACTGCTGGTATGGAAATGCTACAGCTTATTCATTTTACTAAAGTTGTGGTAGGGTTGAACATGTTTACTGCCGATTTATCACATTTAAATTTTGTTTTGGCCCTGTGCTCTGCATGGAACTCACACACCAAACTATGAAAATATCCAATCTTCATATCTACTTTCACTATCCCACCCTGCGCCCCTTAATTCTCTCAGAGCCAAGCTCAGGATGCAGTTGGAGTGGATCACACATGAGGGATTCCTACTAAATGTTGAATTCTTAATTCACAAAGAAAAGACTCTTATCAGTCCTCTAATGAAGTAATGGTGCACAAATGAATATCTTCAATGTATGGGATGCCTATACATGGCTAGTTAAGGCTAGAACTTTCCATGACCATTTGTTGTGGTATTCTCTAATACAAGCAGACTTTTATTTTGAAAATCTAGCAGTGATTGTTACCATGCTAGATTTAGCTATACCATTTTAAACCACTCTGTGGAACAGGTACTGTACTAGGAATTCTTCAGTCTTCCAATAGCCTTCGTCCATAGATTGCAATAATATAAAATAAGGTAGGTATCATTATGTGCTTTTAGCACGTAAATATAGGTGACCTTACTGCTTTCAAATAAAGTAACATACAGAGTCAAACAAAATACACTGTCTTGATGACTAGTAATGAATTTTTTAATTGATAGATGTTTGTTTAAAGTAGTGTATGTTTTTTACATTTACTTGACTGCCTTTTTTCATTGAATAACACCATAAGTGACTTAAAATTCAAGTGGTTTCTAGGATGTTTTCAAGAGACACTTCTGCCATTTACTTTTTTTTTTTCCAAATTATGTAAGAATCATGTGTTTGCAACTGACCAACTCCACTTATCATTTTAACAAAAGTAGTAGCTATCAAGCAGTGATAATCCAAAGATGATTCTTTGGTTTGGTTTTGTATAGCTAAAAAGATCATATGTAAATGTGAGCTAGTAAGAGATAACCTTCTTTGCATTCCCCTAGGAGATGTGACAGTGATTTGCTTCATACTTTCTAAGAGCTGAAAGAGCTCACATAAAGTAGTGGCTTAAAAGCCACAGTTTTATTGCAGAAAAAGATGTTGTAATGTTCAACTGGTTTCACTTTTCCTCTATCAAATACAGTTAAGGTCAAGTCAAAAGTCTGAGATTTCTTGCTGTAGTTGCCAATAAGTTAATCAATCACCAGAAGAGGCTGATACTTCCAAAGGCCACGTCGCAAGGGATCCAAGCAAGAACCCAGCATTGAAAGAATGAAGCTCAGCTGGTCTTTATACACTGCTGTGTATTTAGGATGCCTCTCTTGCATCAACACTTATAATGAACACTCGTGAAAACATTTCTACTCTCTTTCACAAACTGCGAGCTGCAAACCGTGGTACAGCTGTGTGATGTTTCCCAAGCAATGCTTTTGCAGGCATCCCTTCAGGATCACAGTCAGCTTTCATTTACACTGCTGTAAGCCCCAGGTAATCCCACCAGTTACAGAGCACTGTATTTGGAAACAGAATTTATAGCACAAGAGATGAGACACATCAGGCCCTTCAGTTTAACTACACATCTAAAACGAGTGACATTAAAAAGCACTAATTCAGCAAAACCATTGTTAGTGTGCTTGGAACATCACTTGAGATTTGGAACTGATAAGATACGAATCCTTTCAGACTGATTGCAGTCAGGAGTATCATTGAACTCCCTCCCCCCCCAAATTCCATGAGTCATTTGTGCACCTAATTTTCTTTGTGAATTAGAAATCACAGGAACTCTCTAGGAAGTCTGCTTTCCAATAAAGAGTAGGATATTTTATTGCTCATCTTCTTTGTGTGAATTAATTTCAATTCATTGCAATTAAGAAAATAATGTATGGCTTTTTGTAGTTGTTGGAGAAGAGGAGCACATTTAACACATGAACAATTAATAACTTCCAAAATGGATCCTAAAACAGCTAAGCTCAACAAGAATAAATCTGTTTTTTAAATCAGATATAACATGTGAAAAACCTTCGTATTTCTAGAAAAATGCTTTCCCTGCATCATAATATACTCAGTGAGAATTTAAGTATTGTTTTATTATTATGGATTAAAAAAGCTGAATATTTTTCCTTAAAAAGTAACGAAATTTGGCTCTGGTTGAGTGATTATCATTATGGACATCTGTTTTGAAATGTCACTAGATCTATTCTGGTATGATTGAATTTCATTTCACAATACAAATATAAAGCAAAATCTATTTCTTGCAGATTTATGAAGTAGTTGCAGAAGCTGTCACTTAAATTTTCTTTATTGCTATGTATTTTATATTGCATATGTAATAATTTGCCTTCTCTGGAACAAATTCATTCTACTGTCACATTTCACACAAATAAGGAGACCTCCTTTGCATTATCATTGCAGTGTGATGAAGAAATTTTATTTAATTACCTGAAATGCTCATTTTTGTGAGGGGAAAAAGATCAGACCCAGCCCATTTTTCAGGTTTAAACTTCTCCAGGTTTTAAATGTCATTTCACTTGTAGAGGACAGGAAGTCCTCCCAGCAAAGTGTTCAAAGCAATATAATCAAAATATGATAAATATAGATGGATTATTAAAGGAATTGGTTGGATTTGAAAGCATTTTATTGTTTTCTGTCATCCCAACTACTGCACATTACAAAAAAAACCCCACAATAAAACAGCACCCAGTGTTTGAATTGCAGTTCTGTTACTTGTAGCCCAAAGCATTCCAACCAGTGGTTGAAAAATGCTCTTTGATTTCCCTCTGTGATACAGACATCTCATAGGAAACAGATGCCTGTCACAAAACATTTTTGTCAGTGTGACAACACCACCTTCCCGTGCTCCCTTGTTCATTGCTGACTGTGCTCTTGTTTCCCTTCAAGGTCTGGCGCACCTGATGATGGGCGACCAAGGTATGGGCTCTGTTCCTTTTCCACTCTGCTTTCATTGTTTCTTCTTGTTCTGTAGCTGCTTTGAATCCATCACTGCAACTGATGGGCAAATGCTTGAAAGCTGTCTTTGGCTGCAAATAAACACATGGTTTTAGTCACATCTTTTCTTATTTCATTTTTTGTTTTTTGTTTGCTCCGTAAGCTTTTGTCCTTCCTGCCTCCTCAACTCCCCCTCTTGCAATACAATAACTGAAAAGAGGTGAGAGAAATAAGAAAGTGATTAAGAAAATTTCATGTATCAGAAAATACAATTATGGGTGATTCTATAAAAGAGCAAGACCACTCTTCAGATAGCTCCTGAAAGAAGATACTCAGCTTGCCACATTGTACACATTGAAGAGTCCATTTACATTAATGCATGGCTGATTGGAAATGTGCAGAAAGCACCTGCTCCTGGCTTCTGGAATGCTAAGAGTACAATTTTGCTACCTAACAAAATCAGTGATTTTTGTCCTCCTAACCGTTGTCCATGTTACTTTTGTGACAGTCTTTCTTATCTAAGCATGGGTTATTTCTGTGTTTCTTTGCATGTACATGATTGGGAAGAAATAAACTAAATCCCTAATATGACACTGATTGCATCTCCATTTGTCTTCAGACACTTACCTTATACTTTGTCTCTTCATGTTCAGATAGTATTGCATTTACATGTACTCATGACTCTTACTGTTGTTTCTCTCCTCTTCTTTATTCTCTTTTTGTCTGGAAATGCTTTCTTCATGGAACCATTTCACCAAATCCATAGGTAAAAGTAAAGGTATAACATGATTTTCTTTATTTTTAATGCCATCAGTATACTTTAATGTATATATAAGTAATGCAAATAAATGTAAAATTTTTGCACTGATAACATGAGGTAGGTATATTCTTAAAGTAAATACTTCATGGATATTGTGGTAAGGAGAATTATCCTAAAGTACAGGCTGACCATTTTTAAAGTTTGTCTCCTGGTCTTTTGTGAGAGATGTAGAGCTTTGGCAGTGATAAAGAAGGCTACAGTTATAGAAAGCGTTCAGGATGAAGTAACAGCCACATTTTGAGGTATGCCTTTTTCTGTTATCAAAAAATTGTAGTCCAAACCACCAGACACAGGAAAAAAAGCATGATGTTGTACAACTTGGACTCTATGGAGATAATCTGTCCAGGGTCAGTCCACAGCTTGATGTAAGTTTTAGGTTAGAATAGCACTGACTTTAGCAAGTCTGCTATCAGCCGATCGCATTTGTCCTGAGATTTTCCTTGTATATTAATCACTTTGAGTATATCAGAGACAAGAATTGGACAAAGAAATGAGGAAGAATGAATGACAAAGAGAAGTGTTGGGTTATTTCAGACTTTTTTATTCTTTTTGTTTCTTTATGTAAAGAATACCAGCCATGTTTACTTTCTCTGTCCTGGAGGAAATGTGCAGTAGGGTCAAGACTTTCCCTGTATAAAGAAATACCAGGTTTTGCTACAAGGATACTTGTTCACAGACATCCTATAAATATATTTTTATGATAAGAAGATGGTCATTAAAAGCCATATGATCTGTGTTATGTATGATGAATAATACAGTTCTATTAATCTTAAACATTTGTCAGGATGTGCCTACTCTTTATATAAATCAGAAATCCAATCTGCATTGTCATACTTTCCTAACTACTTAAATTAGAAAAAAACTTCCAGGTTTGTTGTTGTCTTGGCTTTATTGTCTCCAGACCTAGACAGTTCATGTGATGCAAAGACTGTAATTAAAAATCTATAGTGTCTCATTCCTCTTCATATCAGACTCCCTGGAAAGACTGTATACCTCTATAGGTGGGATGCCATTTAAAGGGTTATGTGTGTTCTGGAGCTCTAAATCTTCTTGCTTAGCAAAAGTTTTAAGCACTTATGAAAACCAGTCTACTTATTTCTTTGTTTTATAGGATCATTTTAGTTTTTTTGTTGTATGGCTGCTCCTTGTGTTTTTCTTAATAGTACCTTGTATGTATGAGTTCTTTATTATTTCTTATTGCTGTCTTACTCCTAATCAGTAGAAGTCTTGAGTAGAGTTACCTTAAAATGACATGTTATAGTAACTGAACCTTGACACTATATATAATTTTTAATAACGAGGAATTATTTTTCTATTCTGTACACAGAATAAATTATGTAGTATGTACAGCACTGAAGAACTTATTTTTGTATGAGAAGATTGAAATATAAATATTATGAATATATACTATGACCATTAGTTGATCTGGAGAGCAGATTTTTAGCAAAAAAAAACTTTGCAAGTATTGTACAATAGTTAGACACTTATATTTTTATTTTTTAAAGGTTTAACAACTATATTCACCAAAAAAATTACTTTGCATATACTAGCTGCATTTAATGTTTGATGATGTGCCATGTGACATAATTTGAACAGCAGTCACCAGTCATCTAATCATTTGACTACATTTTTATTTTCATATTTTAATTTTCATTACATTTATCCAGTTAATATAGAAATAATTATTAATACGTTTTGATAATCACAATACTTCTTCTGCAAATATAATGGTGTATATCTGTTCAAATGGATGGAAAGGGTTTATATGTATACAAATGCCAGTTGCTTGTAACAGAAAATATCCCTCAATATTGAACCATGTCCTCAATGAGTGAAAAATGACCTCATTTTGTTGACTATTCTGAAACTACACTAATATCACCTATTGAAACGTGTGACCTTGAAATGGTTGTGATAATACACGTGTGTAACATGACAATATAACAAATTAGGAGAGTGATGGGAAGGAATGAAGGAACGAAAGAGGAGCACCTATTTCAATCTTTCATTGTAAGTTCCATTCCTTGAGAGGTAGGGAAGGTCAGTAACAAAAGTGATTGCAAAATTCTGAGTGATTATATCATGAATTATTCTTATTTTGTAAATGTAAGTAATAAAACATTTTTAAAAAGCTTTACTATATAATTTGTCCTGAAGAGTATAAATGGCTGAAGTATCACCATCTCCTTTAATTGTGTAGATATTCTTTGGGAAAATTGAAAAGATAAAAAAAAAAATCAATGTATTTTCAGAATTAGGGCAAGGTGTTAACAAGGCAGGGATCTGGTGTTGGCAGAGGAAAGAGAGATGTCTGCCTTTCCTATTGGGCAAGCAATACAAAAATCCAGTACCATCTCACTGGATGCACCTCCTGTTTGTCATTTAGTTGTAAATATAAATATTGATAACCTCCTCAGAAAGTTTTTATTGAAGCTGTACCGATATTACCAAAGCTGTCAATTGTCCCTTAGAGAAAGGCAGAAACAAAGCTCACAAGATGTCAAGTGCTGAGACCTCTGTCAGTACTTCAGGTCGTATAACCTGGTCTAGGTGCAAAACCAGCTGACACAAATGAGGATATAACATAAAGCTGAAATCCCATGTAAAAGCTTGTCTCATAACTTTAGAGCTACACAAAATTGTTTCCTGATCCATTAGTCCTTGTAGATGCTATGCCCAATTCTAGGAAGAGCTGCAATCTTTTAGTTATACTGATGTTCTTTTATTTTCTGATAAGCATCATATATGTTCAGAAATACGTAGGAATTCCTTTTTTGTCCCATGGAAATCACCTGCTTGTATTCAGCTTTAGCAGCAGAGTTGTCACAGCTGTGGTGGTGGAAAGACATAGGAAAGGTAAGGTTTGTAAATGGGGTTCATGTTTTTATTAGATCACTTGAATATGCTGCTCAGAGCAATTGTTTGAATTTGAAGCAAATCTGGAATCTGCTAGTCATAATAAACATGGAAAAGGATTTGTTTGCCCACAGCAAATGTTTGCCCAAAGAAATGTTGTCTGTTTTCTCCAACTATTGGAGATGGTCTAATAAAACTACCATTTCCACCTATGGGCCTTACCTTGTCAAAGTCATGCAGAATTATTTTGTAATTAATAGTAATACAACTAAACTTACATGACAACTGATGTAAAACACTCAATTTCTTTCTTTTTTTTTTTTTTTAAGAAACTCTATTTCCTCTTTTTCATATTCTTTTGATGAGCACTGAAAGGAATTTATAATTCAGAAACTATAATGTAGTGACATTATTACTTCCTTTTTTATATTGCACTTCTCTTAAGCCTGTGCATATTTTTATCTTTAGTTTATTTCTATGTAAATAGCCTGCTTTTTACTACATATATTACTCATTCTATACCTAAATACTTTGTTCATACACCTGTTCTATTACTTTGGAGATTATGGGCAGCTTTAAATCATGAATCACTCAGGTCCCTAACAAATTATTAAATGTTAGCCATTGTGGTGAAAGAAATAGACTCTGCACACAATCCAATGTGAATCAAGCAAAAGCCCTTTATGGAAAGCAGTAACTCTGCTTATATCTGTAAACTTTTTCTATGCATGCATTCAGGCAGTTATCACATATATTATTATTGGATATGATTACTTAACATGCATTGTCTACAATTACTTAGCATGTATTGCCTATGCAATTTATCTTTATCCTTGAATGAATCTTTCCGTATGCGTCACTTCTCCAATTTGCAACTTCTTGGAACTTCTCATCTTGTCCACATCCCCTTTTGTTGATGTTGAGATTGCTTCTCTGTGAAACTACTTCTCTGTTGCTTCTTCCTCTCTTTAAGGTGATTCAGCTAACAAGGCCTGCAAGGCCTGCTTATTATATTTAACATTATATTCACCACAAGCCATCTGAACAATAAATGTTTCTACCAAAAGATTGATAGTACAACTGCAATTTATTGTATTAGATTACAGGCTTTTAATGTGCTGGTATTTGGTGTAGTGTTTTTAAATGCTGAAGAAAGACTTTAGAAGGGCAATTTATGTGTGTCAACTTCGTGCCAAAGGAGGGCAAGTTTTGTATTGCACTAGCTATGGTACAGTATCTGTAACACCAAAGTGACACCACTAACTTGTTAATTATCAGCCACACAATTCATTTGACCACTGGAAAATTAGGACACTGAAAAATAAAAGAAGTTTAAATAAATCCTTAAACAATCATGAGCATTAAAATGGTGTGTTATAGCTAAGTCATTATGTAGTGCTTACACAAACATCACCTTGTGGCGGTAACCTCCCCTAACATCAAACTATGTGGAATTCAGTCATTAACTTTACTGCGACCACAAGTTCATCTTACTGTGATGACTTCAATTTTTGCTCTATTTTCAAAGAACTACAATTGTCTTGGCCTCTTATACTCTCTGTTCCTCCAAGGACTGTGGAAAGGCCTATCCTATTCTCATCTGCTTTTGTGTGAGCTGCTTCAAAGTGGGTCTGAGAGACATTCATCCTCCACCCTTCCTTGACCTGAGCCACCAGCAGTCCAGAAGCTGTGTAAATGTTTTGGTTCAGCCCTGAGCTCCAGCACAGCTTAGTATTTTTGGCTCAGTGCCCTGTTGACTTGGATTCAGTTACATGTCTTCTCAACTGCAGCTGGCTTTTGCCTGGCAAGTGCAAAACATGGATGGACGGCATTCTTGGCTCTCTGTACTTGTTCACATAGTTGTGTATCCTAGGTGATAGCAGCTTATTTGAAAGACTCACTGCTAAAACTGAAGTGAGTTAATTTAGGAGTTTTACATATAATGGGATTGCCAAGGTTGGGTAGCTGAAATGGTTTCCAAGTGACATTTCAGCAGAAGAATAGATAACTTGCGCTTCCCTGCTCAATCTCATAGTTGCTTCTACTGATAAAAAAAATCAATAATGTTTAAAAATTTATCAGGTCCCAAACATCCTGAAGTCTTGTATAATTTACAAAATTATGAACATGAGAATTTAAAAAATATTCTCTATAAAATTAACATGATTTTTAATGAGAATTACATTTTTAATAAATTAATGAACTATAAATATAAAGCTCCTCAAAGTACTCCAAAGAGAAGCAGCTACACATAATATCTGTTCTATAATGACTTTTTTTTCCCAAAGAACCTCATAAATATAGTTAAATACAGGCTGCTGTTCACCAAAAATATTACAATTAAGTTCTTGTGTAACCCATGCTCCTTTGCCTACACATATATGTTCCAATAATTATTTATACTATCCTTATATTTTAACGGTCAATATGTTCAAATTTTTGTTGAATATCATAATGAACTATACATTAAGTGTTTGTTGTGATGCATTAAAGCAAGTAATTTCCTTGCACTTCAGTGGGTGATGCCTAGCAACCCTGGAATATGTGATTTGAAGAAGCAGATTCAACTTTATGTTGAAATGTGATCAGTTAATGGTCCCTAAGGAGAAAAACTGTAGCAGAACATGAGGAGGTTTTCTATCTGAAGTATATGGCTCAGAAGAAACCAATCAACATCAGGAACAGAAATGCAAATTTTCTCTTGAGACACATGTACCCAGAATTATATCTGAGATGGCTGATTCCTGATCAGCACTAAGTAAAGAAATGGTATGGACCTGCCACAAATATTAAGAACTCTTTGAAGAAAGGGGAACACATTTATTTTTAAAATAAAGTTGACCACATGGTCCACACGTCCAGTCCCCACCATGAGTTCTAGCACCTTTCCATCACCAAAATAAAGCATTTACCATATTCTGAATCATTCTGACATCACTCAAAATTACCATGTATCATATATACATAGATATATATGTCATAGATCTATTGATTCAGCGGAAAGAAAATAAATGTGTAACTGTGAGGGATTTAATGTAAAAGAAATGTTATATTTGCAAAAGTGTAGATTTCTGCTGGATCCAGAAAATGTTGTAATATAAGATAGTACATATCTAAGATTTTGGCTTCCTCAACACAGGGCTCCACTTTGAGCAACCAGAAGATGGGTATGCTGACAGAAAACCTCTCAAAATAATATTAGATCTAATTCAACATGAAGCATGTGTATTTCAGGACAAAAAGTATGAGGGGATTTATTGAGGATAGAAAACATTTAAGCTGTCACTCTGAAAAGGTAAAAAAAACTCCAACAATTAGCAGGTAAGCAATAAAGAAATAGGAAAAGTAGGCATGTCTTCCTTAAAACAAACTTTTATTTTAATGTGTATATATATATAAATGTACAGAGCAAATGAGAATTTAAAGCTGCAGTGATCTGAGTCGTTTTTGCACAATGAAATTCCATGAGTGTTTTATACACATTTCATAGGCATTTCCAATGAAACAGGTATTTGAGAGAGGTGTATTCCTTGGATAGTCTGTAGAATATCCTGGAATCTTCCTGTGAGCCAAATAAATTGGTAGAGTGACACTAAAGATTTCACTTCACTCTAAGACTGCACTAAAGCTAAGACTTTCCTAGGATAAAATTCAGTCCTTGAAATCTACAAGAGCAACTAAACAAATGAGCCCAACAGACTTTAATTTCTATTATTTCAGTGAAAATCAAAAGTAATTGGAGATTATTGTACATCTCACTTAGAAGCCTCAACTGATTTTAACATTAATCCAATCAATCACGCTCAAAGGAGTTTCACCAGCTAAGTGGAAAGAAATTAGAGCCCTAAAGAGGCATATTTTCAAACATCTGTAAGATTTGTCTACATGCAGGCATACTAAATTCCAGAGTAAATGATCACAATTTCTAAAGAAACTAAATTTAAAGAAAGTGAAGAACTCTTAAGAAAATTGTATGAGTATGACTGAAAATGTGGACTATGCTCTCTAAATGCACATCATAGTGATATTTTTCTACCAAGAATGACTCCCTGCAAAAGAGTAAAAAAAAAAATATTTAAATAGTCTGGTCAAAATTGATTGTTCTTGTAGAAATAAAAATGCCGCATACAAAATTTTAACTTACTCTTTAACTTTACAGTAATTTTCTTTGCCTGTAAGAATATGCCAAACTACTTAGAAACAACTGAAATTTGAATTATCCAGTCTTCTTTAAAGTCTTTTAATTAAACAATATAATTTGCACTGATACTAATAATGTATCTCTTTCTTGATATTCAAGTCCTTTTATAACCCTGACATTCTCAATTGCTTAAAGATGGCTTTCTATCTTTACTTCAAGGTGCACCTAGAACAATTAAGTATCAGTAGAACAGTGAAACTGTACAAAGAACTGGGATATTTAGGAGCACAAAGGAGAAGACTTTCATAGGAAATGAGTATGGACTATGGAACATGGACTTTGCTATGAAGTTCTGCTTTCATCTTCTTTTAATGGTTTCCATAGATACCAACCTGTTATCCAGATATCTTTTTTCCAGACTTGGGCGGAAACAAAAGTGACTGAATCTCTGTATTGAATTCATTTATTCTAGTGAAAGAAGTCCTTTTTATCCTCATTAAAGCTATATTCCGTTTTTTTTTCTGTTGGCACTCACAATAATTTTCTGATCAGCATAGCATTTCATTTAAAAATGTTCTTGTAATTTGCTATTATGACTTAATATTCTGATACATTTTGTTGCCTGCTTAAAGTAGACATTTGTTCTTTAAAGAAAGGCAATATCTGGACTGATTCACTGGCAAATAATAAAGCTGTATAGAAACAACCTGAGATGACAAGAGGCTACCAGAGGAACTGGTAGGCCACATCTGACACTGTTGGTATCACAGCATTGACTTGAGTAGTTTCTCTGTATTGGGGGTGGGAGGAAATAAAAGCAGCTAGGTCTAATTCATTTTATCTGCCTTTGCATATTCTTCAGAGAGACGGGAGTCTGCCTGGAAAGTAAAATTCATCAGTAAGCGAGTATAAGTATAAATTTTCCATTGGAGTTATGCTTAGTTAATAGGTCTGTCCTGAATTCCATATCATGAGCCATGGCTATCCCATTTTCAGGAGTACCCACCCAAAGGAAAGGAGGCAAAATATCTGCCTGTGACCATTAATATTCTGCTTATGAAGCATAATTTTTAGCTGACAACCCAGAGAGATTCCACTGTATTGGTACTTATGTGACCCCACTCCCAACCAACAGTGACATCTCTCTCTAGGACTAAGAGTCAGAAATAATTTACCTGATTTCCTACTTCATTGACACTGAGTATCTTAGGAAGAACTTGGGTTATATCAAAATAACCCAAAGATAAGTGCTTTCAGTCTCAGAAAAAGGGCATTACAGACATTTTGCTAGTAATACAAGCTGGTCTTTTGATTTTCTCAGTTAATGGCTCTGCTTAATCACTTGTTCTTACAAGATACTTTAGTATTTGCACAAGTCCAGAAGAATTAAAAAAAAAAGTCACGAAGCTCATTTACAGGCAAATCACTGTCGAAAATTATGTTTGTGTACATACAATGTTACAAGTTGCGATTTTGCTATGGAACCTGTGCAAAGCAAAGCATAAATTAGTTTTAAAGCCAAATGCCTCTTTGACAATGCTATTTGCACTATGAATGGATGCTTATTTAAATGGATATTTGATATTATTTGTACCAACTGCACCTACTGACTAGTTGTTACGTAGTTTTCAGTCTTAGAGGAGTTTATGTATGTTTACATCGTCACAAAGATCATGCAAAATTTCAAAACCTTCTGTTTTAATTTAAACACCCCCAGCTCACTGTGGTACAAGTACTGAACTGGTGCTCTCATTTCACCTGAATGCTTGTGCAAACTGTGAGGTATCCCCCACGTGCTTACAGGTATCCCTCAAGGTCCTTACATCACTATGCACCTTCAAACATATAAAAATGCAGTTGTGTCTTTGTCAGTCATGAACTGATTTTTTAAATGTCCTTAGCAGATTTTTTTGTCTCTATACTTCTCTGCAATGAATTATTCAAATAAGAATACAGTCCATGACTGTAACTATATTATAATATTAGAAGAAAAATTTTATTTCAGGATAGAATCATAATAAAATAACTAAGTACAAGATTGAAGCAACAAAAGTAAACTTGGAAATTAGTAATTATGTGTGATTCTTGTGCAACATATTTATCTGTACAGAACTTTTATATTTACACATAACCATGTGTCCTATATGAGACAGGAAACTACCTGTAGCAAATCTATATTCTGAACATTACAAAAAGCCACCTGAGTCCCAGTGTTGGTCAACTGCTAATTCTTCAGAGCAGAGAAGGGAGCTGTTCAGACTACTGTGAAGAGGATAAATTCCTGTATTCCTGTTGAAATTACTGGGAAGCACTGAATAAATGGAGTAAAACAGATTAAGTCACTTACAATTCTCAAGGATAAATTCCTCAACAATTTTTATTAGTATATACACATTTAGATACATGCATGTAGCTGCATTCAGGATGGAGGCAGATAAATATACACAGATAAATAAAACCTGCTCTGTTTTATGAGTTTACCTCTCAGGAATGCCTCTATCTCAAGTTTTATATAATGACAAATATGTAATAAAAATTACTAATGTGTCTGCATTAGTAAATGACTATTATGTGTCATTCATGCTCTCTTCCAGGAAAACATGTGTATTTGATATTTATTCAGTGTTCTAAAATAGATGAGAGTTACACCTTGTTAACAGAACTATCCACTTCAGTTGTCCCTGAAATGAATAGGATTGTTAAAGAAAGAGGTTTTTGAAAATTCTGCATTTATTGAGCTTTTATAAAAGTAAACTGAAAGTCTAATTAATATTTTCCTTTTCAAAACACCTAAAAGATCTGTATATCAGCCCTATAGCTTTTAATAAGTACATATAACTCTCAGAAATGTACATATATCTAGGTCATGCTAATTACCCACCTTGGGAGGCAAGAATGCGCCTATACTTCTCTACCTAGTTGGCATACTCTTGAGACCCAAGTCAGAAGAGCAGGCTTCAGAAAGTCTAAAAATACATTTGCTAGGTTCTTAGCCATTAAACTGTTTAAGAGAAGGTCTCTCATGTACTATCTGACAGCCTGTAATTTGTATTATACAGGAAATAAGACTAGACAATCAAAAACAATCTTTCTGGCCTTGAACCCTATAAAATCACAGAGAACAGAGAAATTACTGTGCTAAGATGTAAGAAAATTGTGAGACATGAAAAGAGCCACACCAGTTTTACTTTATTAGTAATACTTTTGTCGTATTTCTTGTGTAGGTGGGATTATGTTAGATAAGAATGTAACATGAAAGCTGAAACACTTTCATGGAAATGCCTCAAACATGTATGGAAGTGTGAATCAGAAGGAGATTAATCTTTCTCAAACTCCAACACTTTGCTGTGGTTATGTATTTTGAATACTTTAAATTGAATGCTACAGTTAATCTCATTTTCAGAAATGTTATGTCATTCGGTATTTTTATTTTATACAGATTCTCATAACACATTTACAACAGGGTATGGGGGTCTTTGAGTTATAATGTGAGAAATGAGCTTACCATGTTATTGGGCGACCGGTACACCAGCTAAACCCTGGGCAAAACATTGTTGTGAATTATTTGTTCAGTAAAACTGGAGCTGTTCATTTTTGCTGTTTGATACAGTGAAAAACGCTTATAAAAAGCTGACAAATTAAATGAGGAATAGAATTGTGATCTAATCTAGGAAGTGTGATAAACAAGAGGCTAATGCAGTCCTATAAGAGTGCTCTGAATTAGTGAGAAGAAAGATTCAAACTCGTAAGACCCAGAGTTTTAATTTAAAGAGTGAACTCAGTGTTCTAATATTTAGTTTCTCTTTGAACCTCACCATTCAAATATATATTCATTGTAAGTTAAGTAGTCTTCTTTAGTTGCAATATGCTCACACAAAAGGAGAGGATGGAATCATAGGCTACTTTACTGAAGGACTTATTATTCTACATCAGAATTATCTTTATTCATGAAGACTTCAAATACTTTCTTAATCTTCAGTTTTACTGCAGCTGGGAAAAGATCCTGTTATTTGCTAAAATTCAAGAAGACAAATGGGAGTGTATAGTTTCTCCTAGAACATATGAAAAAAAATAGGAGTTATTTAATTCAATGGAGTTAGAATATTTCTAGTTTAAAAGAATTCCAAACTTTTCCCTTATAATACATGTTGAATATCAGAGAGAAGGAGGAAAGCCAATTTTTGAGGTATATGTTCTATGCCTCATTACAGTTGTTCAGTTACACACCTTGTAGACAAGCAGACTCTGGGTTATTAACATCTTGTTATTTTTTGACAATTTATTAATACAGTGGGTAAAATATATGTACAAGCAGCTGAATATTGGGAGAATACAATCGCATATTCAATTTTGTGGGTAAAAAAGTGCTACAATTTTTTACCATTAATTACTCAATACATAATATAGAAGCATCTCTACGT
This sequence comes from Cephalopterus ornatus, assembly GCA_013396775.1. Taxonomy (NCBI): domain Eukaryota; kingdom Metazoa; phylum Chordata; class Aves; order Passeriformes; family Cotingidae; genus Cephalopterus; species Cephalopterus ornatus. The sequence goes on along the minus strand of VZRE01007512.1, from coordinate 94,603 downwards.
ATAGTAAACAGGAGGCCCATCAGTGAACTTGCTCTGTGGGGAAAAGCCGTAGGGAAGTGGGAAACTGGACGTTCGGAGTGCTCACATAAGGAAAAGCTGAGTGCTCTTTTTCCATATCTTTGGACTGTGACCAAAGAGTTCTGGTGCTGCACAGAGGAACAGGCTTCAAATGCACACCTGTGGTTTGTCCAGTGCCAGTGGGGACTTCAGAAGCGCTGTGAGCAGCTTCCTGCTTGGGCTCAGTGTCATCCTGCAGAACTGGCAGCGTCTGATATTTTCAGATAATTAATTTATTAGAAGTGCTTGAGAATAGGGCATATTGAAATGTCACTACAAGGATGCTATCATATTTTTGAAAGCTGATACAAAGTAATTGACAGCGAAAAGCAAAAAAAACCCTCCAAAACAAAACAAAAGCCCAAAGAGCAACCCCAAACCCTCCAGCAGTTGTAATTAGACTATTTTGTATCATGTATGTTGGGACTGTAATATTCAAATTCACATAAATGAGTACATGGGAGAAAAGCACCACACAATCTGCTTTCCTTTATATTTACAATATATTTTGTATTTATTTTGTTATGTCTGTTTTCCAAGAGATATTGTTTAGCAGAAGAACTAATGAAGCCTGTTCATGGTTGCACAATGTCTGTAGTTATTCTGAAGGACTAAGGAAAACATAATTGGCAGTTAAAGCATGAACTTTCTATACCTCAAAATATGGTTCTCAATGACTATTTTGCCCTTAGTATATCTGCTGACAGTTTCAGCAGATGGTTGAGTATCAGACTCATGACTGTTGATGTGCCCAGAAATGTTATTTGGAAAAACAACTTTCCAGTACTCCAGAGTTGCTATCCTTTTGATTCAAAAACTAGATTAATTTCTTTTTAGTAAGTCTACATGGAACTTCTCTGATTGCTTCAGTGTTTGAGCTTATTTTAGTGGTTTTGTCTGTAAGTAGGCACTAAGAATAAAACCAAGGAGACATTAGTGCCAATCAGGATGGTTTGGGAAGAGAAATTTATCACACAGGAAGAAAGAAAGAAGACAGACTTGGAACGTTGTTGATAGGTGTGTATTGTTCCCTAAATTAGCATTATTTCCTTCTATACTTGAGCTTTCTTTAGAAGTTATGCAAGTTATGTTTGGGCTGTTCTTCCTTCTGCCTTGTTTTGTTTGTGGGGTTGGTTATTTGTTTTGTTTTTTTTAACTGAGTAATGAACAGGGTTTCTGTGGTCTGAGAACAAAGCCGCTGCCTGTGTGGAGACCAATAAATTACTAATTGGATTACAGATGCACTTAATTATCGTGCACTGAAGGTGTTCCATTTTCCTATGATCAAGGCAGTAGTGTGAATATGCATTGAAAGAAAGGGTTTTTTCTTATGCTAAGTGGAAAGCTCAGAGAATATGAAAAGGATGAGTAAAGCTGACTGGAACTCTACTAAAACTTTATGCATCTCTTATCCCTCTTGTTTCCTGAAAGACAGTGTTTTTCCTTATAGTGTGAACATTTATCTTTCTTTTGTGAAGCACTTTGCTAATTAAATACCTGTAGTACCTCTGAGATGCTTGCAGCGTGGGAGGACAATGACTTCTGGCACAAGGTAGTAAGAGCAGCTTGTTCTGGGTTATTGTATTCAAAACTTTTCCCTGAAAAGCTAAGGCATTAAGTAGAAAACTACATGGGGAAATTTCAGTGTCCTGACATTTAAATCTGTTCCTAGGCGAATTTGAAAACTACCTGTGTCTGTGAAGTCTCAAAGAAGGCAGGAAGGCTCTGAAGAGCCATAGAAATACAGACATAAAAGATTTTATTATTCCATTCTTTTCTCCTACTGACTGTGTCTCCCTGTTGCTAGGAGAAAGGTAAGGTAACTGCTCCCAAGTTTTTAAAATACCATAGCTATTTCCTGCAAAGTGTTTTCTCCTAGGACCGACTGTTCCAATACTCAGTAGGCCCAACCACCCATCCACTTTGTTATTTATGTTGCAAAGGGTCAGGAAGGGGAAGAGAAGTTTAGGAGAATGGGAAGGCGAAAGAGCTATTGGGGTAGGAGTGGTTCATAATTTAGAAGTGCAAAATTCTTCAGCATACCAAGGTATTTGCTTGGCTTAAGAGTGTAGAAAAAAATGCCTGAGAGACCTGAAAGATGTGCCTCATGCAAGCTATCTAGTTGTTCATTTAGTCTTTAAAAAGAAGAACCCTGCTTATGCATTCCTGTCACTTTTGATGTGTGATCAGAATTCAACAGTGCTATATTTTTGTCAAAGGCATTTCAACTCCAGCGCTTTCATATCTTCAATTTTCATAATTGATTTAATAACAAAATTACTTATATGAAGTTCATGACAATATTTTTTGTGAGAGAAAGGCTTTCTTCAACCACTCTCCTCCCCTCATTACTGTATTTTAACTCATATATCTGAAAGTAATATTAAATATTTAGGCTAGAAGCTTGATTTGATCATCGCCTGCACATCAGCAAAGAATCTTTTCAAATACAGTGAATTAAAAAGAGCTGTATGTACTGTAGCATATATGCTTTCAGACCCCTTGAGAAGAAGGATGTTGTGAAGTAGATTTATACTGAGAGGAGGGCTAATGAAGAAAAAAAAACCCACAAAAGACCTCTAGGTCTTAAGCAGAGGTCTGTAATATTTGCCTAACGAGATTAGGTCCATGGGCAAAACTAAGTAACAGAGTACACTCAAGAGTTGACAGTGGTGGCAGAAGAAGGAAGAAATAAGCAAAAGATGGCATAAGTCAGCAAAAAGAATTTTGCCTCTAAAATCAGGAAGTTGAAACAGTCAAAACCAGTTTTTACCTCATACCTTATTTACCACTGACGTGTAAATAGAGCTTCTGTCCATTTCCACCAGAATTTTTATAACGTTTTGTGTATCTTAGCCTTAAATAAAGATAAATAGATCAAATAACCTCTGATTCTCCAAACCGTAAACATTTAGTGATAGCTTTTTGAAAGTATGAAGATAACTAACTCTTACATGTGCTATTAGGTATCTGGGTACTTCTGGATGCTTATTTCAAAACCACATTATTATAGTTTAAAAGATCTTGAAGCACAAATGCTTAAAATCTAATATGAAATATAAATGTGTAAGAAAATGAAGAGAAGGGAATAGGTAGAGTATATGTTATTATTTAATAATGTGTTTGAATATGATGCCCAAACATTTATATTTCTCCTAAAGAAATATGTTGAATTTTTTCATATCTAAGCATGGAAAAAATAAATAAAGCAGCCTTCACTATTTTTAAGTCTAAAATTTTTATGAGGAAATAGCATACATACATTACATATACTCAAAATGTCAAATAATCTGAAACAAAAGTAGCACTTTTTGAGAACTGCTTCTTTGTTATAAATCCAGGAGCAATATCTGTATAAAGTGACTCTAGCACATGCTGAATGCATTTAAAATGTTTTAGCAAACTCCCTTTAGTTATCATCCTGGAGAACATTTATCCTATTCATTATTGACATCTCCCAGAATTCTTTCCATGGTTTTGTGCAAATAGCTTGTCAGTTTTTTGGCAAATGGAGGTGATTTTCAGTAACATTTTTCAGATACTTCAAACTGAATTATACATCCAGAGGCAGTCAATCTTTCTTACCATCAATTTTGCAGGAAAAAAAGTCCTTTCATATTGAAGGCCAGCTCTACAAAGGGGACCTAAGCCTTGCAACGCTAACAGAGGTCTAACCAAAGGGCTAGAGAGATCCTGTCCACCAGAATTCACAACCCTTGGCTTAGCAAACAGTATTGTTCTGCAGGACATGGAGAAATATTAAGTGCCTTTGGGTACTGTGGAAATTTTAGTACTGGGAACCATGAAGAAGTGAAAACTGTGAAGAACTGGATGAGTAAAGGTTGTGAGATTTAAACAGTGCTTGTCAAAATCTACGTTGTGAATTCACACGTGTCTCAATTTCGGCATTCCAACATGACAATGTTAAGAAGGCACACCCATGGCCATAGCCTTGTCGTGTTTTTTGTGGCTTTTGTTTGTTCTCTTTGAATTCAATTCTCTTAAAATAATTTATTTCAAAGTAGCTTAGAAAATAGGTGTCTTTGATTTCAAAGATAGTTATAGACTATTAACCTGATTTAAGCAACTCATTAAAATGTGAGACATATTACCATTTGGTTAGTCAAAATAATGGACAAGGTCTTTGCTAGGCCTTTGACATGTATTTTCTTGCCTATTGAGAGTCTGGAAAGAAGGCCTAAACAGATGAAGATTACAGTGATATGTTGCACCATAAGCTAATACCAAATCTAGGAATAGCACCGAGCTACAGCATAAAGCCTTACTTAAGCATGGAGAGAAGAGTCACTGCCATGAAACAGTTTGATCCTTCACAGGTAACAGAATCACCAGAGGAACAGCATAACCTCACATACACAAATTTTTTATTGCTACTGACTGAGACACACTCAGAAAAGATTTAAGGATTTGATCAGCCTAGAATATGTGGGGCATAAAGTTGCTCAGAAGTTCAGAACTCATCTGCTGTTATAAAAGTCAATGAAAGTGTGAAAATTGAGGTGTGCTGAATGAGGTGCTACGCAATGCACTGAGTTTGGCATATCATCTTATAATGAAAAGTCTGAGGTTCTCTTTTCACTATCAAATACAGCCTTCTGCAAATGAAAGGAGGTGATTTTTTAGAATTACACATCAACTTGCAGTGATGTAATAATTTCCTTAAGAAAACAATTATTAGTTATATTATAACCAATTATTTAGATTGAGGGAAAATACCTTACAAATCCATTGAGAGTCTGCATATCAATTATATTATCAAATGCCAGCTAATAATTACTTTTTTGTATGACAAATCCACCTCCTATTATCAAATTATTTATGTCATGATCTAGTTTTCAGTTGTCTTAAAGAAAGAATGAACATATAGCTGTGTGCTGGTAGTCAACAATTGGACTTGATGATCATAGAGGTCTTTGCCAACCTTGATGATTCCATGGTTTTCACTGGGTTTTATATATCAAAATAAGGACAGAGACAACAAAACCAGTATTTGTCCCACAGTTTCACTTCTTTTGAATCTTCTGTTGAAGTTCTACTATTCTGTCTTGTCTTTGGAATGAAGGACAAAGAATTGATGCCTTATATCCAAGTCAGATGCCAAGCATGGTGAGGCTAAGACCAGGAATGCATGGCTAGAAGTGTAGGCAAAGATATGTCAGGCAGGAAGTCCATTGTGATAAAGCGATGAAAGAGGCTGTCAAGGATAGACCGCTGATTTCAAAAGGCACCTTTCTGCCAAGAAGGAGCCCTCAATACACAGAAGTTGCTGAAGAGCACTAATGTCTGCGGTGAATTCTGAGTTGGATGAGTTGTTGTTGTGGCACAGAGATGCAACCTTTGGTTTCTTTACAGTGAGAAAATTTTTCATAGTCCATCTCTTGGTAATAACAGCTAATTGCTCTAAATTTGTAAGACAGTAGACAGGGGAAGACTGTGGTATTATTTATTGTAAAGATATTGTATATAACTCTAGAAAAGCCAATATTCTGCCATGAAACCAGCTACTAATTTGCTTATGAGGTAAATTGAGAGTGCTGCTCTTATAATTGAAATGCTCATAGGAAAATGGAAAAAGGCCCCACCTGTTTATATTCATGCAGCCCACAGATACTATTGGCAGGCTGATATGGTAGAAATTTGTTTTGTGTTCAGACTGATAGTAATGAAAAGGGTCATCAATATAGCTAATATTACTATTGACTTGGTATTGCTTTTTTTTCTCCCCTTGCAGTATTGCTTTGCCATGATCTGTCTCTCTTGTACAGTGCTTTCTCTCTTCTCCACTTTTAAGAATCCCTCAATCTATGCCTTGAAATATTCAATAGCTGCTGAAGGAATGTTTTTACCTTTGGGCTTTACTGGAAGATTTAAGACATTGGGCTATGGCAGGTTATGTCATTAAAATATACTTTATGCTGTGGTATAATCTAGAAGAGTGTAGGGGGGTTAAATGTTTATAATAAAGTGATATATTACCATCAGTGTGATAAAGCAATAGATTGAATAGTATAAAACTCAGTCACTAATTTTGTGTTTATATAAATTCCTTTTTGAAGCTTTTAATTGAATTAATCAATTTAAAATTAGATTACTCAGACACAGCAAAGCTTTAAATATATTGACTTTTTTCTCTGAGCTTTATTTTACTTCTAATTAATAATTTGGCTGTGATCTTGTTTATTAGTTAGCCTCTGTAAGGGCAATATCCTACCCTTACTGAAGTCTATGGCAAAATTCTTATTGATTAAAAGGAGTTTGGCAGTTCAGCCTTATTGTTTTTTATTATCTAAAGTCATACATCTTACAAAACTTTTAAAGAATAATTATAAATTTTTGCCTTTTTTTTAATATGTGAAATATCTAAGAAGAAAATTACCATTTCACATTTACAGTATTTGCACAAGCATGCAGAAACTACCCCAGTCACAAAAATAGAATAGGTCAGACATTTATAGTAGAGCATAAATGAGATTATATTGTGAAGTTATCAAGTTCAGCAAGTATTATAAATAATTTCTTAATCAAAGGTAGTAAGCAGTTAGTGTTAATTACTGTATTAAAATTAGAACACAGATGAAGATACGATACTGTATTATTTAAGATACAGTTTTAATATGAGCAATGCTGAGAGGAAATTGCTTTCAGAGCTGGGAATATGCTGTAGTTAAGATAAAATTGCTCAGAATCATCTGACAATTGATTCTGTTACTCATCATGTTCTCCCTGAAAAAAGTTGTAGTCAATCAAACATGGCTTCGTTGTATGATGCAAGGAAAAGCATAGATGTGCTAAGCAGGTTTTCAATACTATTCCAGTTATGGTTGCCGTAAATTATAAACCTTTAACTATTACTCTTTATCCAAATAAGTTGTGTCTTTGTTTTTAAAGATATACTGTTTTTAAAAGAAGCAATATGTGGTTTAGATTCTGAGTAGTTTCATCTTAAGGTATCGGAATAACAAAATATGCTTTAGGTCTTGCAACCCAAAGCCAAGTTGCTGTATTTGACATTTACATTTTCCCCATTCAATTTTGCTCTGGGAGAGGAGCAGCAACTCTTTGATTAATGTGGATGAGTCTTGGCTATCCAATTTACAACTGCTTCAACATGAAATCTTAGTCATGGCATTATGCATGTCAGGTCAGCAGCAATAATGCTTTCAAGGTGTTATCTTTGAAAGGCTGGAAGGCTGTGGATGTCACTTACAGACTTTTTATATTATTTTTCTCTAGATTCTGTTGGCAATTTTTTTTCATTGCTCATAATCACTTTGAAGAATGAGATCCTAGCCGCACATTTATAAAACTGTATGTTCATGTGAGCAATTGGAGAGCAAGAAAAGGGCAAAAGAGCCAATGGGTATATTTTATGAAAGCTTATACTGTTTCATAAATTCTGCTAGGAGCTAGGATCTAATTCAGCTCCTGTCGAATTTCGGGCCACCTCAGAGATACTCATGACAAATTATGTAACTTCAAATGTCCCACGACTGCATCGAGGGATTAATGGGGAAACAGTGCTTCTTGAGGGAGGCTCTTCTTTGTGGCAGTGTCATGTGAAGTGGTGCCGGGGAGCTTGTTTGCCAACTGTATGCAATGCAAGGCTTTCTTTCCTGCTGGGATAAGTCCCAGAAAGCTGGGACTTAATGGTCCCTTTTCTGTTATCAGTCCCGTGAAAGGGTGTACCAAAGCCGGAAAAGTGCTGTCTTTCCCTTACGACACAAAGCATAGCATTTGTCTCATTTTTTCCTCCCTCATGAATTCACCTGGAATTCAAAAAGTGCTTAGATGAGAAGATGGTTCTACAGATAATGCTGACTTTACTTTCTGTCCTTATCAAGACTATATTTGATATTTATTTAAAAGGTACATTTGTGCCTTCCGTAGTCTAATTATTCTCAGAACTTTAGTTCTCTTTGAACAGGTTGTTTCTGAAAAATGTGAATTGTATTGGTGACATACAAAGGCATTTGCCTAAGAGACATGACTGTTAGTCACACTAACCTACAAACCAAACCTTTGAAACCAGCGTGCATCAGGGTGTATACTTCTGTTACTGAGTCCGTGACTGAGTTGGAAAGCTTATACCCTAACATGTAAAAAAAGAAAAAAGGGAATTTTTCATTTTATGGTGCCATTTCATGAGAAGAAGGTTACTTGTGGATTTTCTTTACATTCACTAAGCCAATATTGCGCATGTTCTGACATGCTCAAGGTCATTTAAAACATCTTTCTCTGGGTTTATACAAGTTGTATGGGGGGAAAAAAAGCAAACAAACATTAGGAAAAATAAAAACTCTACATGATATTTGAAAGTTTATGATTCATTACAGTTTGCATACTTTAGTTTAATTCCCTTAGAGATTTTGTCCTGTATTAAACAGAAAAATGAAAAGAAATGACATTTGGGCAAAAAGAAAAAAAGAGAGATACCAGCCTCTCTGCAAGAAATCTATTATAAGCCTTTTTTTCACTCTTCTCTCTGTGTGGTTCACAGAGATGGAAAAAATTTATTGATCTTAGCAAGAGATCAATAGGCAGAGCCATTCACAATTAGACATTCTGTAGAAAATAACTTGAATCAAATTAACCTGGAGCACCTGATGCAGTTTTGCCAGGTAACCTTGCTCTCAAGCAGCTTTTAAGTATAATAAATTATATTTATGTGGTAAAAAGCTGTGCCTTGTGAATTGTTAAAGATATACTCACTAGGTTGCACTGTAATCCGCTTTGTAATCACCTATTAGTATAGCTTTTATGCTTTGAGATTATAGGGTTTTATTTCAAAAGACTGTGGTCATACTGCTTTTATTACTTTTACTTCTAAAGGTCATGTCACAGTTGTCAAAAATAAGCATAGATCTTAGTATAATATTTTAAAAGTATATTTAAAACCCAATGTCGGCAAGCTGATATTGTTACTCTCTCTGTGGTAATTTAAGGTTGGGGAGCTCTGCTGATTACACCCTTCATTTTAATTTTCAACATTTGCATTTAAAAGGTAACGTCTTTGACTGGTAATAAATGAGGCATTGGTTATATTTAATAACTCATACGCATTGTGGTGTCACAGCAGACCCAAAAGATAGTACATGCTGTCACATTTAGGATGATAGATTTTATAAAATTGCGTTGCATAAAGATGAACCCTTTTGTGCTACCTTGCAAGGTTGCCATGGTGACAAGAGCTGCTTCATGGGAATTTCACTTTTCTGGTAATGTTAGATACTGAACCCAAAGCTGCTTCTTTGGATTGTTCTTAAATTTCATGTTTAAAATGATATCGTTTCCTAGAGACTTATAATTCATCTTTTGTATCTTTATTTTCTCAGAAATACTGCCTATAATGCTGACATGGGGAAAGTACTAAACACTGACTTACCAAATGCTGAGCATAGTAGGCACTCTAAAGATTTTGGATTTTTCTGTTCCATGTCATTGCTCCATTTTATAAATATTTAGGATATGTTTTGCAATTCTACACTTTCTCTGAACTATAAAAAGAAAGATATCAGATATTTATAGCTATGGAAATATTTTTATCATGGGAAAACATTAAAGACACTATGCTGTAGACAGATAAATCCTATCTTTTAATTATTTTGTTAGCAAAATTAATTTAAATCTTGAATGTATGGAAAATAGTTACAAAATTGTTTTTAGGTCTGCAAACAAACCCACAATTGTTTGTGGAGTTATTGTGCATTTCTCTGTAATAGGTGATGTATTTTTATTATCCTGTGTGAGTAAGAAATCATATGGGAACTTCAGTTGATCTGACATTCATAAGCCAGTGATTTTTTTTTTTACCTTTACAAATAAAAATGACTGACATGGAAGTCCTAATTCCCTGCTTTAAGCCTGTATATCTGAATGTTTGGCTGTGGATTGTTCACTGTGCTGAATCAGCCAGAACTATAATATTCTCAAGATACAGCCAACTCCTTTGACATATGGCAGAAAATATATACATGAATGTAAGTCGTACCATTTGGTACCCAGTTGGAGCTCCCCAGATATGCTAATGAAATTTGTGCAACAGGAATATTTTTCTGGTGGAAGGATCTCTTGCTGTTTTCAAATGAAAACAGATAAAATAAAGCGCTTTCCTGAGGAAAGTGTCGGAAATTGTTCTGCACGTTCTTTTGCCCCATTCATATTGAATGTTTCCCCCAGAGTGCTGCAGTATTTGTTCAGAGCACCTAGGAGAGAGACTGGCAAACATTTCACAAACGACTGAGCCAACTGAGAGCGGGTTCTGGAAGATGTGAGAGCCTCTTCCTGCATGCCACTGCGTGGGGAAAGATGGCACTGTGCTCGGTGTGCTAATTAAACAGGCTTTCCTTTCGCTCTTGCTCCCATTTGAAGCAATCTTGGAACAAAGAGAGATTGAAAAGGCCAGAGAAGGGAATTCTTAGGAGGAATTGAATGAAATGAGGGAACACCTTTTCTTCTCCCTTACTTGCAAAATTTTAAATTCCTTCCTTTTAATGTTAGAGTTTAAACCCATCTACAAACTATCCTGCTGCCAGTGAAATCCTTCACTGTATGTAAACTTGCATGCTGTCCTCATTTGGCTAAACTTGGCACTGAGAACATTAGCATGGACCTTTTGTGCTTGATGTCTTTCTCTGTAAAATTAAGTATCTTTTCAAATGTCTACATCACGTTTTTTATGTGAAGAATGAAAAGCAGTTCAGCAGGCAGCTTGCTCAACATCCTAATTTTTTTTCCTAGTCTTCTTATCACTGAGTAGAGTTTGTAAATGAAGAACAAGAACTTTTAAAAATGTTTCTTTGCTTGAGTGTGAGATTTTCTGTTTTGTTTTAAAGCTTTCTCCTAGTTAAAAGGTATTAGATGTCAGAATGTGCCATGAGCTCAACACAGTTTGAACTAATTTTCCTGTTCCCCAAATAATAGGAATTGTTCTTAAATTTTTCTAAGAAGCAATTTTAAACTAAAATTTCATAAGTATCTTTTATGGAATATATGAAACTATCACTACTTTTGTTTTCATATTTTGTAAATAGCTTAAGCATCAAGATTTTGGTCCAGAAATCACTGTCTTTAAAAATGTAATATGATTTCAGTGAATTGTCTAGAAAATTTTTAATTAACAGTGGATTCCATTACTATAATTAAAGTCACTTCTTCATTCTCAACAATACTACCAGAGGGTAGGGGGACAAGATAGTAAGGAAATCTTTGAAAAAGTCTACCGCTCATATATTACTGCGCTTATTCTAAGTGATGGTGATAATTCCCCACCATATGTAAATATTCACCTGAGTAGAACTTCATGTTCTGAAATACCTGTTCATTAAGAGAGAACTTAGTCCTTCTGGCAGCCTCCTAAAATATTGATAACATCTTTTTCTCTTAAAGACGGAATGTTCTCCTGTTCAGTATGTTCAACATGCACAATGCATGTGACTTTTTATCTACTGCAGCAGATAAAAGAAGATCAGAAAACTCAGGTCCTGAGCCTTCTTCTCCATCATAATATAAATTCAGACAATATTTTGGATAACAAGCTATTCATCATGATCAGAAAATCTTCCGTTGCTATTGGCACCCCAGTCCTGTATGATAAAGGATGCTTAGATAGGGAAATGTACAATACTGCAAACCAGAGAAAGACGATATAAATGATTTTTAATAATCAGCAATTGTTACTGTCCTAAATGATTCCCAACTTGATTGTTTTAACGGAAACAATTTTTTTTTTCACGTACACAGATAGTAGAAAAATCACTTTCACTTCAGATACAGGCTATACCCAGAAATCCTGCAGTATTATCACTGCAAATAAAGTGCAGTGACCCTTAGTATGCAAAAGGTTAAATACTCCGATAACACATTCGTGTATATTTACTGTGCTGATTCACTGTAGTCTGCACTCTCCCTCTTGCCTCCCTCCCTGTAATAAGGATGTCAGACTCTTCAAAAAAGATTACATTCTTCAGCCTCTCTGCCTGACGAGGTGTATACCAGTTTCTTTCCAAAATTTTCCAGTAAGCTGACCTTTCACTTTTAACATGCTGACAGGCATCGTGTGGCAGGAATGTAGCAGGATGCTGCTAGATATTTTTCGTAAGCAGCACTAAATTGTAGGGCAGTTTGATTGCACTTTAAGAACTCTGTATTACTGATGCATTTATTTATTCAAATACAATGCCTAATAGTGTAGCTTCAGAAACTCGCATGAGCACTCTCATGGCTGAAGCTTCTGTATGGAAATAAAAAGGTGAGATTCAAGAATAAGATTTAGGTTGCATCCTCTGTGGATTAATGTTTTCTTCATGTATGTGTCTGAGCATGGATCAGTACTACAGCAAACCAACACCTCACAGGAGAGAGAAGAATTGTGTCCTCTCTCTCATATAATATTAAAATAAAATCTGAACAATCAAGCTGAGTCACAGAGGAGATGGCTTGTAAATTTGTCTGAGAAGTATTTACTTTATAGTACCTTCTGAAGTTGTTCAGTTTTGATTTCAAATTGTAAATTTGATAGATATTACTAAGTCATTGATAAGATGCTTTGAAGAGTTACTGTATATTAATAAATATATTAGAAAAGCAAATAAAATACTGCTCAAAGTATTTCTATTTTTTATATGGGACTGGATGCTTATATATTCTGTGCAAAAAGGAGTCCAAAATAATAACTCTTTAAAAATAGAGTCATCTTAATAGTCATAAACCAGATTTTTAAGTTGGTAGTTCATGTGTTGGTTTTTCAAAAATCTCTTACTTGTTGAATAATATCTTTATCTTACTAGCGTACATTGGTTAAGGATCTGGTCTTTTTTCATCCTGTTGCCATTGTTAGCATCTCTAGTCCATACTGAAGACAGCTAGACTAAGGGTGATCAATCCCAACTTCTGCTGCAAATTGCATTAAAGAACTTTGTCATTTCAGTTGTCCTTGTTATTTATTTAAATGTAGTACTTAAAATGGAACAAAGAACCTCACAGGAGCACTCCCAGGTAAAAGTTTGAGTAGACGACATATGTGTCTATGGTTTCTGTCATCTAAGTATGTTTTTTATTTTATTGGCTCCTCGTTAATGAGTATTTGAACAAAGATACAATGTTTCAGGTGTATTGGAGAGAATGCTGTAACTCTTACCACCTTATTCCATTGAGTTTTCTTTAAATTAGGTAGGCTCTTTAAGTGCTGACTTGTTTTTTGAGGTCATGAGAAGTAGACCCAGGAAAGAAACCGAAAGGTTGTTTACTAACTAATGTACGGACTTCGGAGATACTTTTTTTACTTTTAAGAATCAGTATATCATAAGTCCCTAACAGAGCAACAGAATTTAAAAATCTTTATATTTTCTTTAGGCCTTTGTGATCAAAATACAATTCTTCCTCCTTAGGAAAATCCGTAGTTTAAAAATTTTTTTCTCATAGAAACTGGGTTTTCAGAACTTTCTGTGAAGTGACACATTTTGTCAATGTTGGCTATTACTGAAATAGTGTTGATGTGAGATTCATTGAATCATAATCAAAAAAGGGTACGCAACTACAAATCTGGATGCAATCTGGAGTCTTCTTGGGCCACATGCTCAATTTGAGCATCACTTGTGCTGCAGGGACTTACCTCATTGCATTTCGTTACAGAATTGGCTTCTACATTTGTAAAATGTACCCTGGCCAGAGAAATTTGCAAGTACACTTATATATGCAGTATAATTGAGTATATGTTAGTCATTTTTTAGAAGTATATGACATTTTTTCTAAGAGGCTCTGATTTCTTGGTTGGACTTTAAAAATAAGTCAAGTATGCTGTAGTCAAGAATCACCCAAATAGCCAGTATGGGTAGGGGAGAGAGAGACTTTTGAGAAGTCACTGAAAGTGTATGCAAACCCTACTCACAAGGCTTCATTTTAGGGGTTTTGAGATCATAAACCAGAACATGCAGTGGGAAACAGAGAGTTATATTCTAACCCAGTTTAACACTGACCCACATTCAACGGCAATGAAAGATGAAAGGATAGATGATTCTTGTGTCATTAAGTTACTCTTCAAGGGAAGAAACACGACTTTCTAAGCCAATATTCTTTTCCTCCCCCTCAAAAACTGTTTATTTACTTTTGTTATGATGCAATCTCTGTGTTCTTTTCTAAAAAAATTCTATTAATTTTAATAATTAATGAAATTTATATCATTATATCATTATTTCAGCTCTCTACAACTACCTGAAAGGAGGTTGTAATGAGGTGGGGTTCAGTCCCTTCTCCCAGGTAACAAGCAATAGGACAAGAACAAAACACCTCAAGCTGTGCCAGGGGAGGTTGAGATTGGTAATTTGGGAAAATTTCTTCATCGAAAGTGTTGTCAAGCACCAGAATAGGTTGCCCAGGAAAGTGGTTGAGTCACCATCCCTGGATAGTGGATGTCCTGGAGGCATTATAAGTCATATAGATCTGGCACTTAAGGAAATGGTTTAGTGGTGGGTTAACAGTTGGACTGAATGATCTTAATGGTCTTTTCCAGCCTAAATGATTCTGTGATTCAAATAATTTTTATACATAATTATATGAGTATATATTTATTTCTATTTATTAGTGTATATCAGTATTTCTATCTATTAGTATATATTTGTCTCTATTTAATTAGTATTCCTAGTAATTGAGAGAATTTAAACATTATAAATACCTAATATCTCTCTTTATGAATATGAGAACATGCATACCTTCTTTCTTACTTTTGATAGTTACCTGCAAATGTTAGAGATGTTTTGAGACAGCAGTCATTTACAGAGTAAAAAATCTTCTTTCTTAGCTCTAAATAGATATGTGCTATAATATATTTAGGATACTAGTGGACTGATTTTGTATTGGTAGAAAACAAATACAAAGGCAGCAGATAAATGCAACCCTCCTTCTCATTTTGTGACAATGAAGAATTTCCACCTAACTACAACCAATATTCAAGTGTCCTCTGATTGCTTGTAACTGCTGGTGCAGATACACTGAACTCTTTATTTCCCACTTGGTCCCACAATATCAGATCAAAGACTTTCTGTTGCTCCTTTTCTCCTAATCAAATCAAACTCAAGTATGCAAGGATAAAATAATAATTAAAAAGCAGTTTTCCAAGATCTTATGGTCCAAAATAATTAATCAATGTATGTTGTAATTATGTCTAGCTATAAAAATAGAAAGTAATACAGTGCTATTTTTGTCCTAGTGCTAAAAATGCATTGAGGTCACTATGAATTCTTTCAAGGAAAGGTCTCTGTTACTTTTTCACTATCTGGAACATAGTTGTGATGATTTCATAGAATCATAAAATGGCCTGGGTTGTAAGGGATCTTAAAGATCATCCAGTTCCATGCCCTGCCATGGGCAGGGACACCTCCCATTAGACCAGGTTGCTCAAAGCCCCATCCAACCTGGCCTTGGACACTTCCAGGAATGGGGCATGCACAACTTCCCTGGGCAACCTGTTCCACCCTCACGGTAAAGAATTTCTTCCTAATATGTAACCTAAATGTTTTTTTCTTAGCATTTTCTTGTATTTCTTGGCAGGTATTGTAATAACTTAAAGAAAAAAAAAAAGACCCTGCAACTTGAAAAAAAATGTGAGCATCATAGATATTTTACATTATGTGTTAAGATGATGAAAACAACTTGCAGACTCTTCCTGTTGGCTTAGCCAACAGATGCTATAGCCAGCTGCAAAGCCGCTTCTAATAAAAGGATTTGAATTGACCATGACATCTGAGTACATTATTCAACTGTTTGCATTAACATCTACCTTAGTAAAAAAATCATAGCTTTTACTTTATTTCTTAGTATACATTTGGATTTAAAGAGATAATTTTTCATTTCTAGTCTATGGACTAAATTACTATTTTGATGAAGCAATTCACAAATACTTTTATAGAACAGCTGGGATTTTTGGCATGTTCCCTGTTGACAGTTCTTAAGAAATGTGTAGCGCTACCCAAGATTTTACATCTTTTCAGGTCTTTTTAGGATCAGGCAGTTGCATGCAGACAACAAGGTTTCAGTGTGGATTTTCACCCAATACTAAACTATCTTCTTTCTTTCCCTATGGCACAACAGCATTACAATACTCTCTTTTTCTCAATAAATATATAGCCATCCTAATTTGAACTTTTGCTAAGACAGCTCTATGTGTAGTGTTGTATGATATTATTTCAAGTCATGCATATTTTATTTATATCTTTCCTAACTTGAAGATCCACCGCCATATGTTTCAGCCATATATCAGCAGGGCTGAGCATCTGCTCTCTAAAAAGATGAAGTAGTTTCAGGGGAAGCTGCAAGTGATAAAACCATCTTCAAATCCAGATTCACAGAATCACAGAACAGTTGGGGTTCGAAGGGACCTGTGGAGATGCAGTCCAACCCCCTTGCTAAAGCAGGTTCACCTACAGCAGCTTTCACAGGATCACACCCAGGCAGGTTTTGAATATCTGCGAAGAAGGAGATTTCACAGCTTCTCTGGGCAGCTTGTTCCAGTGCTCTGTCACCCTTGAAGTAAAGAAGTTTCTCCTTATATTCAGATGGAACTTTCTGTGTTTCAGTTTGTGCCCATTGCCCTTTCTTCTGTGACTGGGCATCACCGAAAGTGTTCTGGCCCCATCCTCTTGTCACCCATCCTTAGATTTGTAAGCATTGATAAATTCCCCTCTCAGTCTTCTCTTCTCCAGGCTAAACAGGCCTAGCTCCCTCAGCCTTTCCTCATAACAGAATGCAGCGTCACCAGCACAGAGTAGAGGGGAAGGTTCACTTCCTGGCCACACCTTTCCTCATGCACCCCGGGATAACATTGGCTTTCTTGGCCACAAGGACACACTGCTGGCTCGCGAACAGCTTCTTGTCCAAATTCCATAGATCTTGAGTGACCAGCACAATGTAACTGGGAGCAGAATTTCCTTATTTCCTTGCTTAAAACTTCCATGTTAGCTAGCAGGATAGGAATGAATCTCATCCCAGATATGGCCCTATATCTTAAAAAAGCATCTTAGAAATAATGTAGTGGTCCAGGCCTAAGTAAGCTGTAGCTACATGTTTGTCTCTCACATAGCCATTCAGTTGTCACTTAGAGTCTAAGAAATTTCAGGGTTATGGAGCCAAATCCTAACTGTACCGTACCCAAAAATCACTGTGGGCTATTATCAGAAGTTATCACAATAATTCTTACTATTATCAAAGCAAATGGTCGTAATGGAGCTTACTGGAACCACATAAACAAGCCCCTCATCCAGGATACATAAGGATCCCAGACTAGGACTTGGCTAAAGAGGAAAGGAAGGAGTAGCTGTGACTGCTTGTAGAACAGAAAGGTGTGGTGAAGTCCAAAGCCACACAGGAAGCTGAAATCCTATACACCACCACTCTTAAGTAAGAAGGAATTGTAA
>VZRE01007512.1:47186-77110 GCA_013396775.1 Cephalopterus ornatus | reverse complement strand
AAAAAAAAAAAAAAAAAAAAAATTCTTTATTCCCTGTTCCACTGTTAGGAGGGTATAGTCAAGTACTCCCCCTCTGGATTTCTCATCCTACAACAAAGTTGGCTTTTGCAGACATGAGCCAGGCAAATATGCCATGGAATTTGGTATTAAGAGTCTTTTTTTGCTAATTTAGTTCCAAGTCCTGGCTCTATGCTAAGTGTATATAAAAGTCAATTTTGATTCTTGGTCAGAGTGAAACTCCAGAGATTCAAAGTGATTTCTGGGCTCTTCGTTTTAGTCCGGCTCCGTGTTTGGGTTTTTCCAGTTTTGTTAATTTGAGTAATGAAAGCTGAGATCATTATACACCACAACCAGGAGGGTCCCATTTGCAAGTGTGGTCAAATTGTGGCCTTTGAGTTGTGCTGTAGTGTAGATTTGGGTTGAGTATGGGTCCCATGCCAGGCTTTGTAAAACAGCTGAGTACAGAGTTGTGCTGGGGAAAGCTACTGGGTGACCTGCACATCCCTCTGTCTGCCTAAGGAAGGACACCAGCAGGCAGTGGGAGAGGCACTGTGTTTCTGGTGACTGGCCTGTCTTTGTCCAAAACACTTCAGAGGGACTGTTGAAAACTCTTGCCATCTCCTAAATGAGAACTGTTTCCTTAGTTTCATTTCCTATATTTCTAAAATGTGTTTGTGTTGTGTATTAAAAAAAAAAAAAAAGATACTGAAGCAATCTAACTCCTCATTAGAAGCTTTTTTCTATATGGAATTTGTAATGTAAAGACAGTTGGGCATTGGAGGACTTTAAATACTGGAGATCATCAGCAGTTGATTGCAACTGAACTTACATGTTTCCCCCAAATTAAGATATCACTCCCTGTCAAAAGCAATTGGCATCCAAAGGCAGGTCCACAATATAATATGAAAAAAATGAACAAAAATTAAAGAATTTATGCTGAAAAATAAGGAGTCTTGTAACAGAAGACATACACCCCTGTATGTACTTTTTCCTAGTATTATGGTTGCAGGTTTATTTACTGAAAATCAACTGGGTGTTGGTTACTCTGAGTTCAAGAAAAGCAAATAAGAGAATATTAAATGGAGTATGTGCTTACTTAACCAGATAATTTGAACAGTCTCTAGGTTGATTTTTTTTCCATGATAAGATGCGTTTTTTCTTTAATCCAATGAGTCCAATGTCTTGATGTAAATTATAACCTTATAATTCAATAATAAAAGAAATATTAAAGGGAATATAAAATCCTGAAAGACTGATTTAATACTGGAATGGTTCACAAATGAATCTGTTCCCATCTCTATCCCTTCTCCCTGGAATATTCTATTCAGAGAGACATCCAGACTGTTTTCACTGAAAATATTACTTGACTTGATTCATAAGGGCTTTACTGAATTACAGTACCTTGCCCTTTGCTGAAAGTATTGTGGGCAGAAACAAAAAGGGGATTTTTGGGGAAGAAGAGTGTACAAAAAAGAATTTATTTGCTTGAACAGTCTTGCCTGTTTTTTTTAAATGAGTTTCCCTTCTGATTTAAGGACTTCTTAGGGAGTCTCTTTATTCCTTTTTAAAACCTAGCTGATAAAGTCACTTTTAATAATGAAGGTCCTTGTTTCATATAATTAATGATCTATAATGTAAGAATTGAAACAGAAATCTGGATTGAAAAGTAAGTTTAAGCAGCCATGATACAAAGCTTTTAATGTCCTTTTGCTCATTGATGTTTCCAACAGAGATTCATGCCTAAATACCTTCTGAAGATTTAAGCAAGTGATCATTTGACTCTGCTTACAAAATTGTCTGGGTATATCTACATTGTGAAAAAGATCAGAAACTACTGAGTTATTTTATCAGGATGGTAAGCAAAATATCATATAGAGATACTGGCATGATTCCCAGAAACAACAGGCCCAGACCAAAAAAAAACAAAACCGTGCCTTTCTGGAGAAAAGCTTAGCTAGTTTAGATACAAGAAATCACTGATGTTCCTTCCCATTCTTGACTAGATAATTCGCTTTCATCTCAAGTAGCAGATGGGAGACACATATATACCCTACATGTATCACAGTTCGGAAAGGTTTTAAAAAAATTATGCTGTGGTGTTGTCAGCTACATTTTCCAAGACTAGAATTTTTGTTTCCCATGTGTGTATTTTACCTCTCATTGTGAGGACTTAATGTATGCCCAGAAAGTTGATACCTTTAATCCTCTTGCAGTTCATATGAAGACTTTTCTAAAAGCCTAAAATTTGTGGTTTTTTCCTCCAGGTTAGTTACTAAACTCTTATCGAAAACTCTCAAGTTTGCATCATGCATATGCCAAGCAGTTCCAAAAGTAATCTTTAAAAAAATCCATACTTTATATGAACAATTGCACACTGACGATGAAGATGAAATTTTTATACCACTGCAGCAATTCTAAAGCACAGAATTTGTTCTGATCAGTCATTAGTCAAGACTTACAGCATATAGCTCTGAGATATGAGAGGGTAGAAGAAATATTAAAAATAAAAAATGTATAAAACTAGGACAGAATTAGTATTGAATCTGTCACCCTACCAGTACTGGGCATAGCCTTCAGGCTAACAGCAAAATCTGTATCAGCTACAAAATTATTGCTGAATTGGAATTATTTATTGATGAAAACTGTCCATGTCTGCTTCCAAAATCTTCAGAAGTTCTGAGTATAAGAAAAGACTATTGCTGAAGTCAGTATTATCCTTGTATCTCTGCTGAGGTCAGGGACTAGCTCTAGGGTGTCAGTTAGCAAAACCAGAGCACAGCAAAGGTTCTGCTCCCCATTTTTAAGATGAAAAATAGAAACTGCTTGTTTTTCTTCTCTTTAATGAAGTTAATTATTCAGTACAGATGCCCTGGTCACCTCTTGAACACTAACGTGCCTTCATCCATCCCTGGAGATACATTTTTACTACCTCAGAAATCTTCCACAGCTGCTGTGAATCCTCAGTGCTTCCACATAAACTTATAAAATGTAGCTTTCCTGAACAGCATAACACTGACTAACCTCTCCAATAATTCATCTGTCTATTAGTATTTAAATAGGAATTGTTTCATATTGTGTTTTTAGAGTGACCAGGATAGCTTGAAAAAATGTTAAATGCCCATATTACAAAAATGAAAATTAGTTTATCAAACAGCTTTTAGTTCAAATGCTACCTGGTTTTTTTGTGTGCTTTCTTAAGCTTGTTTACAAACGTGGTATATCAATGTTATTTTTTAGGTAAGTTAATATGAGAAATGATTAAACAAATTACTCTCTCCTCTTTCAGATATTATCTATGTCCTATTTTTGTTTTTATCCTTGAGACCTTGATTTCAGCTTTTTAACCTTAGACTAGAAAATAAATGTTATAAATTAATTTGTGTTCTTCAGACAGGAAGGTGTGACAATCTATATCTGGCTTTGGGCTTTTATTAATGGCCTCTTTTTTGAACTCTGAAGACATGGTTCATAAAGAAAAGGCCAAATATAAGTAAAGGAGCAGGATTTCATGTTGCTTGAGAACAAAGGTGAAATTCTCATCTTTTTCTGCAAACTGAGCGCTAACTAGGAAAAGGGGGAAAGAAGAATTTTTTATTTTTTTGGAAAAAGAAGAAACTTGTTCTCTTTAGGACAAAAAAAAGTTGTTTTGTTTCTTGAAAATACTATAATAGTCAGATTGAGAGAAGAGTATAAATACCATAAGGAAATGCAAACACTTCAGCTGTAGAGCAGGCTTGTGCCCTTTTTGACAATTACAGTTTCAGCTGGAGTCACTGGGTCTGCACCAATTCGCTCCAGCAAACTGCCAAGTCATAAATATATTACAACTTTGTTGGTTTCCATTACAACTTCCTTGACCTTTATCACAAAAAACCCCTTTTTTTAACTAAGGCTTTTTCTACTTTACAATTAGACACGTTTGTCAGTTTTCCCTTGATATATGTCTTTGGCACTGCAAATTGGTTTTTAATTTCTGTTAGATATTAAAGCAGCATAAAACTGCCGGCTGCACAAATGGAAATAAAGATTCCATTTACAGAAATGTTAAATGGAGATGACCGTTAGCAGGAAACAATCAACCTTCATAAAATATGGTATCTCTCTCTTCCCTAAGGGAAAGTGAATAAGTTGTAGTGGACAATTACCTCTTCATAGTGACCAATTCACTGCTTGTTGACATTGAATTAGATGTACAAAAGAAAAGCTGTAATAAAAAGTATAGAAACAGCAATAATTAATTTCACTTCATTCTAAAAGTGAGACTTAATTGAATTTTAACCTTGGGATTTTTTCCCTTAATATGTGATCTTCATGTAAATTTGTGTTAAGTTTCACCATATCACAGCTCCACTGTCCCTCTCACTAATCGCCATTCTACAGTAGGAACTATCAGTGACTTTTTTTCTCCATCATTCCTGTATTTGTTTTTAGTCTAAAATTACAGTACATTACAAATTAGAGAAAAAAACCCACTAAGTTTTCTGGATTTCAGTTCTATAAAACAATGTAACTTTTCTTGCAAAACATAGGAACTGCAGATCTCTATGCAATCTATTAAGTAGATATTAAACTGCTCATTTAAACAGATCAAGATAGTTAATTGAAGTTTTAAACTGCAAATGAAAAGTGCATATATCTGTTAAATCTTATGTCTTAGTCAACCATAGTAGTCTTAAATCTTAAATCTTAAATCTTGAACTTGGTGTTTAGCAAGTTGCTGACCTTCTACATTTTGTTGACTTCAGGTGATGATGGATTTGTTTATAACCTTTATAAAATCATGCCAAAATTTTATATGAAAGCTTTTTATCTTTACTATTATAGTACCGGAACAATAACTATAGTCTAAAGGTCCTACTGAGACAGATAAAAACTGTACCAGATTGTCCTAACCTGATCAATTTTTGTACTAAAGCCTCACTTCAAAAGGATTTTTTTCCCTATATATGAGGAGGTCTCTAATTCTTTAATTAGCCAAGTGGTAAACATATCAGAAATAATTTTAGTAGTATTTTTATATTGTGCCAAAGATTACCTGAAGTCCTGCAAGCCAGATGCATAGAGTAGACAACACTCTGCCCCTCTGTGAGTTAACCATGCTCCTGACAGACCCTCGGAGGCATTTCACCAAAGATACCACCCACACGGCACTGGCTTACCTTTACCTTCTTTTTAAGAGAATTCGCATTTCAAGATGAGAGGAAACACGTCTGGTACACCCAAAAAGGCCTTTCCACTAGCATCCTCTGCAGTCACTGACTGAGGAAAAAGTTCTGTTAAAGTGGACCTTACTGCATTCTCCCCTACGAAGCAGACTAAACACTTAAAGTATTTATAATTATCATCGTTACTATTAGTACTATTATTATTATGTAATTATGCGTATTGTAGTGGGCTTTTTTTGCTGTGTTAAAAAATGTTGCACCACTGTGTAGCAATACTGGCCTGAGCAAGGCACCCAAATTGAACAGATAACAATAAGTGCAAGGAGATCACTTAGTAAAATCAGGGAAATAACATTTTCTTTTAATGCACAAGATTTTGATGCCAGTATTATCACAGAATAAGTCTATCCTGCAGGTCCAAACTAATGCATTTATTTTATTTCCACATGCTGAATGTTAATTAATTTTATTTTAACGTTCTCAGCACCTGAGCCAATCTGCCCTATAGTCCCCCTGGGAAAACAGCACAGCTTTGAAGAGGCAATGGTAGGACAAAAGCAACCTGTTCCTTTTCCCGCTGATGTGCATTACAGCATCAGGCTTTTTTTCATGCTTTTTAAAAGAGTAGGATCTAAATGTCTGTAATCTTCTCTTTCTTAATCTGAGTAATTTCTACCTAGAATGTATCCAGAGGCCATCTGAAAACTGGGTTGAAATTTTTCTTGAAGTTGGAACTTTGAAAATGCACAAATGAACTCTGTAATCATTATAAACAATTTATTATAATGGGGGACTAAAATGATCCTCAAAGTGTGTGCATTATGCCTCTCTCTTTAAATCCCATCCTTTTAATTAGTATCGGCAATAACAATGTCACATGAATTAAAAATAAAATAAATTAAATGCTTTCTTATAAATGGAATAGAAGTGCATGATAAAATTGATGTTCACAAAACAAACTCTAGGGAAGGACTGATATGTTACAGGGACGGACTTGCCAATCAATAAGGATATGCATGGAAGAAATCTCAGTTGTATCATAAACAGTAAAAAATGACAGGGGATGTGGTTAATTATTATAATGTAGAAAAAGAATGGCTTAGTGACTTGAATACTCTTGGGATGTGATTTCTCAATTAAACACACTCTTCAGGTTGCTTCGTTGTCACTTTGATATGTCACTGGTTTTAATCCAAGTATTAATTATTCAAGGATAATACTTTGATCAATAAAGTCTAGAAGATAGACTTCCTACAGCCCAGGAAGGTTCTTCCCTTTCCGTGAATCTGTCCAGTTGTCCATCACATCTTTGGGAGTGACTGTTACTCGGTGAAGTAGTAAAGGTTAACCTTCAGCAACCTTAGATGTTAAAGTGCCTGCTCAAGAAAAAAGCTCTTATCCAATATTCAGAATGTATACAAATTTGACAGTCTTTTGTGAAATTAAAGAAAAAAATCCAAAGGACCACTTAAAAATATATGTAAGGCAATAATGTTCAAAATCAATTTTTTTTAACTTATAAAATACCAAAATTAATATTGATAAGCTTACATGGAAATTTTTTAGTAAAAAGCAAAGACTGAACACACAAAAAAACCTGGTAATTTTAGTATTAGTAGCAAAAATGTGTGGTTTTTTCTTTACCATTCATATAAATACTCTGTGTAGTCCGAAATGGAATACAGAATTTGAAAATAGATAGGAATTTTTTAATAGGTATTTTTTATTTTGGGTATTAGATAATTTTAAAGATGTATCTTGGTGAAAATGTTATCATCAATAGGGTTTTTTAAAATTCTTTTCCATCTCGTATCAAATAGATAGACATTATCATGGCAATTTAGGATATAACCAAATGAAACTGACATTTCCCATAGGACAGAAGTCTGATTGTGTTCATCTCTGGTGAGATCATCTGGCCCTTGTTTTTTAATAAATGTGGCCATATTCTCAGAACAAGTTTGAGATTTCCAAATGGAATACTAAGTAGCAGGTTGAAAGCAATTTTTTTCCAAGACAAATCCTGTAATCAGTGATTTTTCTAGAAAGAAATGCAAGATGATTGTTTTAGGTAGAAAAAGGTATTTTGTAAAATTTCTTTGTTTTTTAACTAGTTGACATTCATCGTAGGGGATATAACTTCTAGTTAATATGTGATCTGTATTCCTCTCCAGTCTCATGTTCACTGGTCCAGTCTTCAAAGTGAAAATTACATTCTTATCTTGTTTATTCAGCTTATTAAGGAAATTAAAGGTTAAGTATCTGTTATGCTTTTAAAGATGAAATAAAGAGGTATCAATGCAGGTATCACCTGTCTCACCTGAAGGTGTGTGACAAAATAAAATTCCAAAAGATATTAGATAAAAAATTATTGAAATTTGCCTGCTTTTTTGTACTCTGATCATCTGCCCTTGATCTGCCCTTGATCAGAAGACAAAGTATTATAAACCAGTCTAAAGAGGTGATTATTCCACTGCATTCACTGTTGGTGCAGCCTCACCTTGAGCATTGTGTGAAGTTCTGGGCCCCACAATTTAAGAAGGATCTGGAGGTCCTTGAGGAGAACAACAAAGATGGTTAATGGGCTGCAAGGAATTTCCTGTGATTAGGGCTAAGGACTTTGGGCTTGCCTTGTCTGGAGAAAAGGAGGCTGAGGGGAGACCTACCTCATTGCTCTCTACAGGTTCCTGTGCTGGGGAGGGGGAGGTCTTGAGCTCTTCTCGCTGGTATCCAGTGACAGGATGTGTGGGAACGGTTCAACGCTGTGTCAGGGGATGTTTAGAGTGGCCAGTACAAAGCATTTCTTTATGGAGAGGGAGGTGGAACATGCTTTCTAGAGGAGTGCTCAGTGCCCTGAGCCTGTCAGTACTTAAGAAGCATTTGGACAATGCCCTTAACAAGATAATTTAACTTTTGGTCAGCCCTGAAGTGGTCAGGCAGTTGGACTAGATGATCATTGTAAGTCCCTTCTAACTGAAATATTCTATTCCATTCTATTCTATTCAAATTTCAGGATCTAATCTGCTTTCATTAATCTCTCATTTTACAGAAATGCAAATCAAAACCTACATGTTGCTGTAACGACACATTATGTAATGTTTTGACATATATAATCAGATAATTTTCTTGATTAAAAAATGTTTTGTATAGATTTAAGGTGAGTTCTGAGTACAAGGCAAGTAGTGCATTAGCTTCTGTTAATTGGGAAAACATGAACATGAGTTACATACAACTCATCAGCAGTCAATTAGCATTTGCTCCTGGAAAATTAAATCCTATAATGTTTGCATCACATTGCATCACTTTATGGGAAATGAGATTATAGAGACCACATAGAAAAACTCCTGTAACTATTGACAAAAAGGTCATGATTGATTTTATGATTATTCTGCGACTGTACTATTCCCTTTCTTCAATATTTTTGTGACTCTAAGAAAACAGCTGTTGAAAAGGCAGGATAAAACATTTGAGATAGTTGCTGTCCTCTGCAGTTGATTTTATTTCATCAGAATGTACACTGTCAGTATAATGTAATTAGTAAATTATATATATATATATATTGAAAAAAAGAGGACAACAGTGTTGTCAAACAGGACAACACAAATACAATTATCCACACTGTCTTCTTCCACCCTTTTTAAAACTGCAGTCTGATACCCTGTATCTTTACTTGGAGACAAAATAGTAGATGCTTAGCAGTGCTCCTACTCTTGATGTCACACGGAATAGCCAAGACAGACAAAGGTTTAGTGAAAGAATGACTGAGCAGCTTTGTTTCAATCAGACAGATTGAAAGAAAATAAATAGTTTGCACGTGCCATAGCACTTTTAAAACTAATGCTGACATAGCCACAAACTGGTAAGTCTAATACTATAAAAATACCTACTTCTATACCTCTAATAATTTCTATTCTGGTACACCCTCAGATTATCATCCATTACTGATTCTTGGTAGGCAGTGATGAAGCTCCAACAAGAAGTCCAAAAGTAATCAAGAGAGACTTTAAGGCATTGAGACAACTAGTTAAGGAAGTAGGAACACAAGAAGCATTCCCCTCTATCCTTCCAGTTGCAAGGAATTATAAGGAAAAAAACAGGAAGAGCCAGCAGATCAATACCTGGCTCTGAGCCGGGTATCATCAGGTTTTTCTGATCATGGGCTGGTCTACATAACAGGCCTGCTGGTGACAGACCAGGCACACCTGCCCCAAAGGGAGAAAAGGATCTTTGTAAAGGAATTAGCAGGGCTCATTGAAAGAGCTTTAAACTAGATTAGAAGAGGGGAAGGGATACAGCCCGCATCAGTAGAGATAAGCATGGGGGCAGCACCCCAATGTTTGAGGGATGATGTGCTATTGAGGTCCTTCAGTCTGCTGTCTCAGTGAAGTTAGGGGATGGAGAAACATGCAGCAGCAATGACGCAAGATTTATTGATGTGTTAGAAACCATGGATGCGCCTGAGAATAGTTACGTAGAAATTAAGACTTCTCCCTCCTAAAAGGTGGTGGAATCAATAGCCCGAGTCAAGTCCATCTACACCAATGCACACAGCATGGGCAACAAACAGGAGGAGCTGGAAGCCGATGTGCAGCAGGATTATGGCATAGGCTGTTACCATGAAAACATGGTGGGACGTGTCACTTCTGGAGTGCTGCAATGGATGATTATAAACTCTTCAAAAGGGATCAGCAAGGAAGGAGAGGCAGTGGGGTAGCATTGAATGTTGGGAAACAGTCTCAGAGATTCCTGGAGTGCGCAGAAGATAACTTCCTGATGCTCAGGGGAGACATTGCTCTCTACAACTACCTGACAAACGAGGTTGGAGCGAGGTGGGGTTCAGTCTCTTCTCCCAGGTAACAGGTAATAGGACAAGAGGAGTGGTTTAGATTGGATATTAGGGGAAATTTCTTCATGGAAAGGGTTGTTAAGTATTGGAACAGGCTGCCCAGGGAAGTAGAGGAGTCACCGTACCTGGAGGTATTTAAAAGACACGTAGGTGTGCCACTCAGGGACGTGGTTTAGTCAGGCTTGGCAGTGCTGGCTTAGGGGTTGGACTTGATGATTGTGAAGGTCTTTTCCATCCTAAAAAATTACATGTTTCTATGGTAATACCTCAACTCAGTTTTTTATTTTCTATATTTTACTTCTTCTATGCTATAATGAGGTGATCAGGGTATTTCAGGAATCTAGACTTTTTTCCCTTGTTTTCAGTCTTTTGAGGAAATTTGCACTGGCAAGAAGGGCTGCATGTATGCATCTTTTTGCAAGAAGTGCCTTTAATTCATCTCCAGCATTCAATACACACATTTGCTGAAGAAACCAGTGAGTTCTTCAGACTGTTTTGCATTTTTAAAAGACAGCTTACAGTTTATATACTATGGAGAAAGGCATTCCAATGATTTAAGAGATCATAGAAAATAGGCAGAATTTTCATGTGGTACCAGCACATCAACTGGAAGGAAATACAGCTTTGATATAATTGCTGGTTCCATTTATTCCTCTGAATGAAGCGCTATCATTTAGGTGATGTTGACCAGCTAATGTTAATTACTGTAATTGATCAGGATGTTAAAAAAAATTAAAATGTCCTTTCCATGTATATATTTGAAGTATGTTTTTTTCACATTGTGTAATTACCATTAGTGGGTCCAAGCAGGCTCCTCAGATTATGTACAAATAAATTCTCTTAGAAAAATTTACAAACAGATGAAATGTTTAAATAGGTGCAGACTGTTAGCAAAATCTGCACCCTGATTAATCACAGTTTTTGCTGAACAAACTCAGATCTGAAGAGCCTGAAGTATGAGTCAGAACAACATAAACCTGGACAAGCCCCTGCCTCTGCCGCTCCTGGGAAAGGAGATCTGGTACAAGGCAGGGAGCAGTGACAGGTACCTGCAAGGAGCCACAACAGCAGACAGGTTTCTATGCATTGGTTTAGGGGACAGATGGGCATGACAAGTCTTCTAGCACAGTTCCCAACTGAACATGCGGGTGCTGTGTCTCACCTTTATAGTCAGAGTCAGGCAGTCTGCATCAGTTTCTGTGATGCACTGATGCACCTGATGCTGGATGTCTCTTATTTAAAGCTGCCTCAGGTGTATTTATATTGCTTTCCTTTTGTTGCTGTGATGGTTGTATAGATATGGAAAAGAAAAAAGAGTGGAAAAGGTGAAAAAAAAGAGGAGGCAAAAGAGACGAGGCAGGGAGAGGGGAAAGGAGGGAGGAAAGAAAGGGAAGGGAGAGATGTATATACGGACAGAGAGAAGGAGAGTTTATTTCTTGATATCTTGATATCCATCTTACTGATCTCCTCCTGTGAGACTGAGAAACAGCTAGAACAAAAACTTAAAGGACAGATGGCATAGCATAACTGCTGAAAATCTGTTCTTAATTCTCTGATTCAGCCATTGCCCAATATGTATTGTTCTGAGAAGCTGTAGGCTGCAGTTTAGCTTACTTATAGTAAGGACTCTTATTGTGTCATGAAAATACATTTCCAACAATTTTTTTTAAGATAATGTAACCAACAGAAGTTTAAAGCTAAAATTAAGATGTAACCCCTAAATATTCATTCATATTTTGGGCCACAAATAACTATATTTATATAGTGGATTTATAGTCAATCATTGTCATAGGTAAAAGTCAGAGGATGATCTTCAAGATTCATGCATGCAAGCAAACTGGCCTCAAAATAAGTGTGATTTTTTCAAGCCTGGGAAGAGCTTTAAGTGATGTTTAGATCAAAACTTGTGTATTCCCTACGTCATCTGCAGCCTTTTCCTAAAAATGTTCTTCGGAGATGTTGTCTGGGAAACTACGACCAGAAAAACAGACTAGAAGTATTGAACAAATAAAAGGGGGACAATCTAGATGTGTAAAGTTCAGAAGAAAAGGGTTTTTTTAGGGGTGGCCAGAGGCATCAAGCATATGATATTTTGCCTCATTAAAACAACATACTTTTCTTGTCTATCTTTACTCAAAACTGTGGCTCCAATTCATTCAGTTCAGTAGGACACACAAGTTGAGACCGTAGCAGGATGGTTTCTGTTGAAGTGGCTGTCTTGATGTTCTAGTTTTCAGAAAGTTAAGAACTAGAACAGCTTGTGTGGTAGCAAGCTCAAGTAAGTGCGGTAAACATGTTTTCTGTAATTGAATCTTTTAACTTTAATTCATATTCTACATAATTAATTCATTTTTTCCAATGTTGTCATATCAGTCAAAATCATCTCTTTTTAATGAGTGTCAAAGCAAAATGAATCTAAAACTGTGTTTATATAACTTGGCAAACAATTTGATTTTTTTGTTGTTTCAGGTTTTTTTGCCCTTTTTTTTAAGAGGATTTATCTTGAAAAATTTATCTTGGAAAATACTAGTTTGAAATGAAGACCCTTGATTTGATGTGAGTTTGAATAACTTTCCTGGCTACAAGGAAAGTGGTAGCCACGCAACATGCACTGAAAGTTTTTAAACGTGCTAGAAGGAATGGTATTCTGAACTGGAGAAATCATGCTTGAATTCTTCCATTAAAAATCCAGATCAGATTGATTTTTACAAAGTCAGCATTTGTCTTTTACTCTCCCTATTTTCTGTCCTCAGCCTTTGTTTAAAATAAAAATCATTCTAGCCATTAAACCCCAGAAACAACCTGTTTCACAATCCTTAAGAGTTCATGACTCTAAAGATACTAACTGTAGGGTCAGTTAAATGCCTCAGCTTCGCATTAAAGGCATTAGGTGTGCAAAAGCCACCTATTTGTCAATGTTTATTTGTCAATAACTGAACTCTTTCTTTGGGATGTATGACAACTTTTGACTGGGCACCAGTCCAAGAAAGAACAGTCTTTGTTCATTGTTAAGTAAATAATAAACACATTACAGCATTCTCTTGATACTTGCTTGTGAATTCTGAAGTTCTCTGACTGAGATTTGCAGTAAATTTCTCATTCTGCCTCAGTAAAGCCAGGGACTTGAACATCAACCTTCTCATGTAGGATATAGAGTAAATCTTGCATATGTCAGCAGGGACTTGAACATCAACCTCGTTGTGTAGGAAGTAGAGTAAATCTTGCATGTGTTGGAGCTACTCTGCTTCACAATCCCCTGGGAAGCCCAGTGGCTGCTTCTCACTGAAGCACTGACTGGGTGCATTTCAGTACTTCTTCAACAGAACATCATAAAATTTCACTTACAAATCTATTTCATGTCTTAGCCATTCATTATTTATATGGGATGATATATATATTCTTAACTGTAAACTCTATTTTAAAAATCTATTTTGAGGTGGAGACTTAAAATTTGCTTTTTTTGCTGATTCTAATCTCCACTTCTTTTTTTTTTTTCTTAAAATAGCCAAGAAGGATCAACCTGAAAATGTGGTGAGAAATTTTGAACATCTACACAAATTATGACATTTTTGCATGGGTCTCTAAATGCAGAGAGCTTGGCAAGGTGACACGGAGCGTAAAAATCGCAGCCCTGAAACCTTTCTGACATGGTAGCTTACCATATGGAAATGCTGGAATTTAACATGTTTTGCAATGGCAGGCAATTCTTCATTAATATGCCTGCAGAAGAGCAGTGCATACTAAACATTCTGGCTTGCTGACAGGGCTATATTAGTACGAAATAGAAGTCTTGAGATAATTACAGTTTTGTGTCTGGAACGGAGAAGTGTGTGAAATAGATCTTTACTTAGATAGCCAAAGAAGAAACAATTTTCTCCTTTAAATGTATATTTAATCTTAATAAATGGACAGCCAGTGAACTTAGGATGGTCTGCTATTCTTTAGTTATGTACAGTATTTAGAATGTGTAACTGAGCTCTTGCCAGTGTAGAAACATATTTTCCTTTGTTGCAAGACTGAAGTTTTGAAAGGAATATGTAAAAACAAATAAGCAATGAAAAAAGTTGCAGAAGTTTATACATGGAAAATTTTAACTTAAGACTTGTCAGTAAATACCTTTTTTTTTTTTTTTTTTAATTAGGAAGGAAAAAAAAGACACAAAAATTTAGATACAGAGATGGAAGAAAAGAGTAGGCAACCTTGCTTTAAAATCAGCAGAGTTAATG
Source organism: Cephalopterus ornatus (assembly GCA_013396775.1). NCBI lineage: Eukaryota > Metazoa > Chordata > Aves > Passeriformes > Cotingidae > Cephalopterus > Cephalopterus ornatus. The sequence goes on along the minus strand of VZRE01007512.1, from coordinate 62,873 downwards.
TTGGCAGGAACTTCTTGATTCTTTTTCCTTTTAATTATGGGATACATTTTCTCATTAGGCTTCTCTATTTAAAGCTAACTGTAATTGGCTTACATATTAAAAATAACAGTGACAAACGCAGATTAGGATGCATGTTTGTATGGATGAGTACTTGAGAACTGAAGCTCTGGCAGAAAGTAACTCAAAGAAAAGAATAATTGAGCCTTCTTTGTTACAGGTGAGGATGAAAAACACTTCATTTCTTCTTCTCATAGAGTCTGAACAAAAATCCTCTCTCCAGCTAAGATACCTGGGTATTGCTAGTGTCAGAGAACTGTGATATGGAATAAAGCAGTTTACTTAGTTGTTTTACTGCTGAAAATAGCCATTGAATTTTGGGCTTTGGTCCTAAGGGGTGTTGTGGGAGGCCAGTGTGATCTGCCTTCAGCCCTATACTCTGCTGGACGTCTTCCCAGCCCTGCAGGGAGCCCTCTCAGTTCTTCACTGCCTGAGTACTCTCTGGTTGTTGATAAGCCCATGGCTTCAGTCAGCTACCTCATGGTCCCTTCTCTGCAGCCTCTGCCTAACATCTTGGTGGTATGTGCCAAACACACCAGGCCTGGTGCAATCCTAGGCTCTTCTGGGATCTTATTATCGCTCGTGCCTCTGGGTGGAGGACGCTATCGCTAAGTGGGCAAGAATAGGAAGTATTTTAAAGGCGTGCATGGGACCAGACAGTGCAGTGACTGGACCAGGATGTCCTAAAGGTACCACTGCCCTGGCACACACACTCTCTAGAGCCTGTTTTTCTGTACTATTGCTGAGGGGGTTGCTTGTTTCTTTTTATCATGTGTCTCGTAAAAAAAAAAAAACAAACGGAGGGAGGCGGGGGGAAGAAGTAACTACAACAAAGGCGCTGTATTGCACCAACTTTGCTGAGAGCACCAAGAAGATTTTTAAGGTTCTTAAATCTTAATTGGTGTTGAGGAAAAGCTGGTGCAGGTAGCTGGGTGTGCAGCTGCAGGCTGAGCTCTCGGTGACGGGAGATGGTTGGATCCGGCGGCAAGGGGCTGTGAGTTGGCACCGACCCTTCGCACGACAAAGGGCACGGGGACCTGCGGCGCCAGTGCGGTGACCGGGCACGGAGAGACACAGCAGGAGCCGGAGGCTCCGCGGGAAGACCCCGGACTGTCCCTCGCACAGACTGTGAGGGTATGAAAGCCCAGGGGTTTTTGGGGTCCCCCCACTGCACCGTGATTAAATTGCTTTAAGGATCCAGATGCCTGGGACTCCGATATGGGAAACCTGGTATGGTCGGACCAGTACGGAAACCTCGTCTGGCTGTGAGAGCGGGGTGTGTGGGGAGCCACGAGGGAGACCTGTGGCTTCACTGGAGCTGCCCATGGGGAAGGGGCTTCTGTCCCGGCAGTGAAGATATGAGGCAGTGGGAGTGTGACTACCTGAGTGGCTCCTGAAGGGTCAGACAGGAAAGTTTCCTAAATTCTTACTCCTCCTAATGGTAGGTAGGTGCCTAAAGAGGAGTAATGTATTGAATATCTTTGTAACCGAGTCCCTCTTTGTTTAACTATAGGTAGTGGTCAATGGTAAAGCAGCAATCTTTAATAAAAGGAGCTGTTTGCATCCAGTCTCATATCAGTCTGCTTGTATTGATTTGTTTATGTAAGTTACTATATTTGCATTGCTTTGCTGTGTTTATTTAAATGGTGTTTCCTTTGAATATGATGGATAGTACTAGTTTGAGTATGGTCGTGAAACCACTTATTCTCAATTTATTTCCTCTACAAAAACTGTTTTCCACTCATTCGACCACCCACTTGTAATTCTTTGCCCAAGGAAATAATTCACTGTGATTACCAAGTTTTTCTTAACAGAAAAAAAAAAGAGTAAATTAGAATATATAGGCATTGCCTATAAATCTTTTTCTATAAAGACTTATTTTATTTTATAAATAAAGAAATGTTTCAGAATTTTAGAATTTTTAGAAGATTTAGAATTTTTTATTTTAGAAATAAAGATTTCAAGAAGCAACCATAGTGTTTTCCAGGAACACCACTCACAAAGTCCAAGCACTTAGCAGCAATGATGTCTAGCTAGGCTGTCCTAATTCTCACACAATCTGCAAACTGAATGTATAATTTGTATGCATAAAGAAACATCCTTAATCACAACAATCTAAATCAGCAGTGAGTCATAGTTAAAAGCATAATTGCAGTTTTGATTTTAATATCAAAATATTCATAGTTTTTATTACGTGACAAGTATCTGATGACAGCTATTTAGTTCATAAGTTCCCTCTGTTCAGAATAATGCTATATAGGTAGCCTTATTTTTTTTTCTTTTTTAATCTAGGGAAAATAGGACAATATTGATCAGTTGGCCAATTGTGTTGTTAAATTCACATTTCAAATCAATAAATTCATGTGTGTATGTATATGTGCTTGGTTTTTAAAATGGTCTGCTTTTAGAATAGCAAAATCGTGTTATACATCTTTATACTGGATGTATATCAGAAGAACATTGGTTTTTTTTATAGAGCAGGTGGATGTGTAATGCAGAGATAGGTAGTAACAAAATCAGTGTAACAGGATGAGTGGCTGCAACATTTTAATAAAAAAACCCACACCTATGGGACACTGCTGCAGACATATAGCATGTAAAACAATTTAAATATCAGCTTCAACCCCTTTAAGGCTGAGTATATCTTTATTAACCACAGAAATATACTTAAGTATTTTAAACCGCAAATGACCTATTGCTGGCCACATTCTGTTTTTAATAACTGCATTGAGCTACATTTCAAAATCATTTCCTGGTTGTTTGTGGATGCCTCATCTGGTATACCTTAACCGGTTTCCAGGAACACAAAATCACTGCAGGTCCCTGTAAAACTAATGGGAATGAGGCAAGAAATATGTACCTCGATATTGAGCTGTTAATTTTAACCCCAATGTTGATATTTCATAGTGGCTTCTGCATGTTTGTAAGTTTTACAAAAACTGCATTGGATCCTTTATTCTCTGCTCCGCTCCATAGGCTTGGATTCTTCAAACATGGCCAGCACAGGGATATTCTAAAAGGTTTTAAACTTATGGAAAGCTTACAGAGCTGACTTTTAATCTGTTTTTAGACTAGGTGCTAGCAGGAAGAATTACATTTTCGGACAACCTCAGATAATGTGTAAAATTTCATCACAATATATATTGAAAAAAGATAGAAGGACAGAATGAGTGGATGAATGAATGACAGCAAGGTGAATGATTTGGATGGCCAGATCCCTAAATATGGAAAAGTTCACCTGAGAACTTAAATCAAAGAGAAGAGTTAAGGAGTGGAACCAGAACTGTAAATGAAATGTAAATTAAACCTTTCTGGTACCACACAGACTTCAGGTATTATTTTCATTAATTGCACAGCTTTGCATCCAACCATCAAACCGCTGAACTTCTATAATTGGTTATGCTCTGAAGAGCTCTAATGAAGTGGGGTTAAGACTTTGTGTTATGCTTTTGTTGTATCTTGTAAGGTATAATGGAGCAACTAAATAATTGTTTTAATTTTACAAAACTAAGGGTGTTTCATACTGAGTAACTTGAAAGCTTAAATGCTTCATGGAAACCTGTGATTTATTTATCTAAAAATGCTCAGCTGTAGCTACCTGACAAAAGTGTTGATGAAAAAAGAGCCATACTCTAGCAGAGAATCATTACAACAAGCAGTTAAAAGCTTCAAGGCCAAGAGGCTCATTTCAATTGCACTTTATCTGCCAGGTTTGTTGACCAGTTTTGTCTTTTTAAATTCTGTTAAAGCATCAGTCCCCTCACTAGTTTTTTCCTTTTTCATTGAGTTTTCTTGCATTTTCCAGAGAGGTTTCCATGAGACTGCATATTCAGTGGAATTAAATAGGTTTTTAGGACACTGGAAAACAAGCATCTGTAAAGAAGTTGTAAGTGGGTGTTTTGTTGTTAACTAGGATACGGTTTGCCAGCCCAAAATGAGATGTTAAGTCTGCTATTGGAAGAATCAGCCTAACCACACGAAATCCTTGAAATGTATGATCTGGCCTATCCTCCAAGACCCCATGGAATTGATCCCCATGGTTCCCTGTCGCAAAGGAGACAGACTAATCTGAAAAGGATGTGAAGAGAACCCAGCGTGATTAGGTTTGTTACAAGACTAATTGCTGAACAGTGGCAGGGATGCAAGAATTGGGAATGCCACAATTTGTTATTCATAACACACATCCCTCCGCTTAATAAATCTCGAATACAATCACTGCAAGCAAACTGTGCTTTTTCCTTCACCTGGCTGGATTCCAGGGCCATTCCATTGTACCTCAGAACGCATGTTTGTCGAGGGACTACTTTAAAGATTTTCTGATTAGTTTAGGTATGCTCTATTGCTAGCAATTTTCTGATGATAGACATAGAAAATTTTGAAATAAACCTATAAGACTTTTAAAATTTCAGTGGGTTCTTGCCCTGTTAGACCAATGGAAGGATAAAAAGTGTCATCTTTAGATCTGTGAGGTTCCATAGTAAACTGAGAGTTAAAATGCTCATGGTTCTAATATACCCTAATTAGAGAGTAATCCAAAATTTTTGCATAGAGCTATTTTGAAATCCTCATTGCCAATCAGCCACTTCTCCATGAAAAAAAAAAAAAAAAATCTATAAAGGTTTCTTTCTTTTTGTAAAAGGAGAGAACTGTAAGGTTTTTAAAGCCTGAGAAGCTGAGCTGCCATGAAAACTACCATTAGCACTGTCACACGTGATTGGAAAGCACCAAAGTCAGTGGTGTTCTACTGACAAAGCAGTGTCAGCCTGTCATCTTGGGATTTAACTCCAGCCTTTCAGGAGATGCTGTCTTGGAAGTGTGGAGAAGTTAGATAGAAACCAGTGACTCTATTTCAAGTTTCCTGGGTTTTCAATAAAGATTTCTCATGCTGCTGTAGCTGGTGTAGCTTGTGTGCTTCATCTTTTGCAATGATTCCTGCAAGCTTGAACAATTTCTGTTTTTATGGAGGTGGGTTGCTTTCTGTATTTATCAGGTCCATTCCCTGCTGCCATGAAGAGTGTCAGCTTGGTGCTGCAAAGTTTTATCACTCTGTTTGTGACTCTAAATAAAATCAATATTAAGACCATCAGCTAATTTGTAGCTGCTCTGGCAGCCAGCAACGACTTTTTTGCACATTGTGGATAGGAAGTAGAGTAAAACAACCAAAGCTGAGCAAGATGAAAAGCTTCACATACCACTGATGTCTTGAGTGATGGAACGCTGGCAGTATTTGAATTAGAGTTGTTCTCTCAAATATATTCATATTTATTGTCAACAAAGGTAAAATTGTATGGATAAGACATGCTTCCTTCTCTTCAATTTCCACTCTGTCTCACAGCTTTATCGCTTTATTCTGGGCAAGGTTCTGTCCACCAGTTCCATAGGGCCCTTCACAAATCAGTCTAAAATGTACTCTTGATCAGGGTTTCTCTGTCTCTGGTTACTGATGTAATTTCTCTAAGTGCTTTGATGAGGTGAAGTTCTGAATTTTTAGGAATCAGCTGCTTCTCAGTGGCAGCATTGCCCTCTGGTGGATGCATGATTCCAGTGGGGGGAAAGGAGGTTTCCCTGTGTGTAGCCTCTGTGGCCCAGTGAAAACAGACCACCTTCATGTGGGAGACTGATCCTTTCTACATAATTAGGGTTGTTTTTCTAATTTGGATGTAACACGGCTTCTCTCATAAACAGTTCTTTATATTCCAGTTTCACGTGTTGTGAATATCAATGCAGATCAGGAACTGAAAGTTTGTCTTGGTGTTGTCTTTCCCCCCCCGCCATGTATTGTTAGAACTTTAAATTCATACCTGATTGATCTTCTAAAACCTTAGGTACACAAAAGAAAAAGGTATGTGGATTATTCCTTTTGGTTTTTTTCTTTATATTACCCAAATCTTTGTGAATTCAGAGGGTGGATAAAATATGAAAGCTACACTGCAGAATCTGTTGCAAGAATCTTGGAAAATCCACACTTGTATGATATTTTCCCCAATTAATATTCATGTAAAATGTATGCCATTACTGACCAATGCATTAAATGGAGTCTTGTGGTAGATGGAAATGCTTTTAAAAAGTGTAAGAAATCTTCAGTACACAAGGAGAGTGAGTACTATAAAGCAAATGTCTTAGGTAACACATGAATAAATTGAGAATGAGGGGAAAACACTTTCCAAAAGACTGAAAAACTCTTTGCTGGCAACATTAATGTTACTTCTAAAATATACTTAATTCAAACTTCCGATTTCTAGCTGAGCTAGAAATGTTAGTCTGAGCCCAGAGAACACTCAGGGGATATAATGGTCACTAAAAGAAATGTAAAATAGCTGTTGGATTAAAAAAAAAAAAAAAAAAGGATTCTGGGACTGAAGGCTTTGGAAATGGAATGTAGTTTTCATTGCAACTCAATAATTAAGCTACAGTTGATGACGATGATAGGTCTCTGATGACTTCTCTAGTTTCCTGCGTACAGATCCCATTTAAATGAGACCAGACCTTTGGCTAGGGTTTTGAAAGAAGTAGCGAATGATTAAGAGGTCTTTGGAGCCCAGCTCCTATTTACATACGTTCTGTTGATTTAAAGTTTATAATTTGTCATAGTACTTAGTGCTTTAGTTTCCCTCTGGTATTTCAGTTACTTTCAACAGGTATTTCTTCTTCCTGGCTGACACGAGAAGAATATAATTGAATTCTCTTTTTTCATCAGTTCCTGGGATACTGGGCAATATTCTATGCCTAATATTTTGTACTGAGAATAGTAACAAGAACATGAATACCCATCAATCAAAGCAGTCCATTTAAAGACTTCTCATTTGTGAGCCTTCCAGAAACTGTATTTTTTGCACATGTGAGGAACATTTTAGTCTGTGGGATTTCTTCAGACCACTGCTTTAGATCCTTCATTTTTATGTCAAGGGAGTTTGTTGTTGTTCTTTTAATATTCCATGGAAGAATAATGTATTAAAAGCCAAGTAATCATTATTTGATGTTAAAAAATGAGGAGAATATTAAGATATATGAAGGATTCAATGAGTAAAAAATTCTTTAATAATATATGGCTCTCTAGTGAAAACATGTAATACCTTCAGTCTGGAAAGGACTGTGGAACTATTTCAAAGTATGAAACAAATGAGAGTGTACAGACACATAAATGACATCTCATTTTAAACATCTTAAAATTTGATTGTATATTTCTTTTATGTGCTAGAGGTTCAACTATATAGATTTTACATAATGGAAACAGGCAAACTAAGCTGTAACTGGGAGAGATTTGAACAAAAAGTTTTCAGATGGTCTTTTGATGCTCCTGAATAAGCACAAGCTGCAACAAGCACAATTAACAGATAAAAGTAATCTTCTTTTTGCCTTTGCTGCTATAATTTATTATTGTTTTAAAAAATGCAAATACTGAGAAGAAAGTTAGGACCAATATCAGTAGCAGTTTCATTACTGACAATAATATTTCTGTATCAGTAATAAGTAGCTAAAAACATGATAGCAGTAGCAGTGGAGAAAATTCTAGCTTTGATTGCTGTATTTCTAGGTAAAATCTGAAAATCTCTTTATGAAAATCACACTGTGCTTTGGATGCTTCTAGATGGTTTAGATATAGAAAATTATTACTATTTGAATGGAGGGGGAGATTAAAGTCAGAGATAAATTCTCTTTAAATCTGAATGGAATGATCATAAGAAACAGAACTAAGTCTACTGTCATATAACAATTTTTGATGAAACAGTATTGAAATATCAGATATCTAAACCAAATTTGTATCCCATCACATGCTGAAATTCCATGTGTTACCTGATCCATTGCTTTTCAGAGACAATTCCAAGCATGTATAATAATACACTTACAACTCTAATAGTATTAGAGTATTAACTGTTGGTATTATTAAATGGTATTAGTATTAACTGTTTTCCATTACATATTTCATTCTCACTTGATTTTTTTTCTTTGTCCGTAATGATTATGGGATGTTTTCAGATTTCTTTACAATATATTATTTATTAAAATATTTTTTACCTAAGATTCACTTTTTTTTTTAGAGTGCTGGTTCAAAGTCTCTTTTTCTATCTGTCTCTTTTATTAGCCATATTTGGAATAAAAAGCATGAAGGCATTATCTCCCTATTTCTCAGAGAAGATTAATTGGAGTTGGGAGCAGTTGCTTGAAAGTAAATTTGCAATGAAGCTTGTTTTTCAAATTCCTTGTATTCATAGACCATCTGCCTGTTCCTCCTTAATTTACCAAACCTTCTAGGACAGTCTTTGCCTTTTATGGAAACACAAAGAAAAACAATGCTGAGAAGTTTTGATCTGGCAAAAAAGTTGAAACAAAAGCCTCCATGATTCTGTCAACAATATAAAAAATCTATGAAAATAGAACATTGTTTAGGCAAAGTTTTTTTTTTCCAGCTTGATTATTTTTTCCATATCTGTTTTAAGTGGAAGTTTATTTACATATTTTCAATTAAAGGAAAATACTATCATGTATATATGGGTTTTGGCCTGTTATTCTGTTATTCATTTGGCCTAATTATTCTGTTTTATTTTTTGTTTTTCCTACCACTTTTTTTTTTTTTCCTGACTACTTTGCAGTTCAGTTTAGCCCTGAATATGATTCTTGCTGGCTGGAAAGGGAAAGGGAAGTTATCTAGTAGCATACAGCACACTTAAGAAGAGCCTTCTTAAGTAATTGAGACAGAAGAAAACCTTTAAATCACCTCTAGTTTACGCCATGGTAAATGAACAGGATTCTGTGTATAGAAAGGGCGCATCCATACGTATTGTTAATTAAATAGTTTCAATGACTTTACTTGCTTCTTTCACGTTTTCAAAATTTCATATAAATTGATGTATTTCCTATTTCAATTTAAGTAAACTTTACATTCTTTGGTCTGTTTGGCCCATCCTCAACTTATATGCCCATTCAATCACTTCTAATCAGTGCACTTCTTTATGAGTTGTTGTTTTCAATCTTGTAGAATACATCCCATGAGAGCACTTCTATCAGTGCATTATCCTTCCTGGATTATCACTCTGTTCACTATTAATTCATGAGATTGATTCACCCCCTTCCTTGTAGAGAAATATTAACATGTAATTAAGATACAAATCCAAATGTGAGAGTATAATAACAGGAAAGCTATCTGAGGGAAACAAAATCACAGCAGTGACATGTTCTAGAAGAGAGCTGCAGCTGAAGATTAATTGGTGAGCACTCACACTGACAGCAGATAACTCATGTGTTGCATTGACAGAGAGAATGAAAAAGCTGTAATCTACAGACTCTTTGCAATAAATAAAGGAGACGGTTTTCTGCAGAGCAATTCCTAAACTGCTTACATTTAAATTATTTCTCATGTTGAAAGGAGTTTGCTGAATACTATTCAAAATCTGTGTAATTCCACTGTAGTCGGGTCAATTCACACTCACTTGGCTTTCCTCTGTCACTTACAGTATCAATCAGCAGCTGTGAATTCAAACATGAGCAAACTTTTATTAAAATCACACTACTGGAGCAGAAGGGTTAATGGCATTCACTGCTCAAATCTTACAAGATGCATAAACACACAGGGCAACATTTTATTGATCTGCATTTATATGTTGTGTTTCTGTGTGTGTATCATGTGGTTCACAGTAAAACTTTAAATTCTTTGGGGCACTAACCAGATTTACTAAAAGGGAAGTAGATGGCATTTTTTAATACATTTTTACACTGGTGGAAAACAGATTTTTAAGTGGGAATTTCACAGCAGATTATTTGTGAAGAGTGGGAGAAAACTTCCTTTCATTTGGAAGGTTAAAAAGAAATACTTTTAAGTCATGTATCTGCAAATGGCTTCATCTTTGTTAAAGATTTTAATGCACTGCAAAGACGTTCTGTGCAAAGTTACTTGTGCTGAGAATACCACAGAATGAAGCCTACAATTCCAGTAACACCTTCAGAAAGCATTATCAATAAATGAAAATGCACATACAGTCAGATACTAAAATATTCATATCATTTCAGTGATGGAACTGTTGTAAGTAGATAAGACCAAAACAGATAATGAGGCATTAATAGCTAAACCTTACAAAAGGTACCTTTGAATAAGATGGACCCAAAATGCATCCCATATGTTGAGTATTAATTTCAAATGCATAAAAATTCTCATAGAAAATATAAGTGGAAGCTAAACTTCAAATTGAAAGTTATTAAGAGAAATTCAGAATGGAGTGGGGAGATTTCCCAGAATACAGAACTAACAATATGATGTGCCAATAACTGGAGCATCTCACATTTCTGATCCCATTGGTTTCAGGACAAATGAGTCTAATCAGTCATCTAAGCAGGTTCTAGTGCACAAACAAATGAAGAAAAGACATAAAGTTTACTGAAAATAAGACACATAAGCAGTCTGGGGTTTAATCCTGTTTTTTGTTTCCATGTGAAGATTAGTGGGTGCCTTTGGGAAGGAGTCTCTCTTCCCTGTAACTTCACTGACTGATGATGGTTGATGTTTACCCACAGTGAAGTCGGGTGAATGTGAGAGATCACTGTCTGGAACTGTATCTTCCATCCAGTCTTCTTTAAAGTATATAATAGGTACATAACTGATCCCCCAATCTTCCCCACTTCCATTCTCCACTCTGTGAAAGGATAAACTTGACTAGCACTCTGAAATCCAGCTTGCTGTATCACCGCACGTGTAGGCTGCTGTAATGGCACAGTCATTCAAACAAAACCAAACGAAGTGCATGAATGAATTACACAGGCTGTGAAGAGAGCTAGTAGTTGTGAATTTGGGCATGAAGTTCAGGCAACTGTTTGTAACCTTATACAGTTATATTTGAAAAGGTAGAACTCACCACTGAAAATCAGAATCATGATGTCTTCATCCTTCAAGAAACACATACAGATGTGGGAAAATACTTCTTTCAATAATTAAGCAATTATCAAAACGTTACAGTATACATCTTGCCCTGAATTTTCATTAGGAATATCCTATAAAAGACTCAGGACTGCAGTCCTGGCTTTACAGGTTGCATGTCCTAAACAGTAAAATAATACTGAAGGCTGCATGTGAAGGAGCACACTTGCTTCCTTCCCTTTATCACATTTCAAATATATCCATGAGTAGCCAGTGCAAAGTTAGACACAATGCCAGTTTGGACTGGAGGTTGTATTTATCTTTTGATAGATTGCGTAATTATACAAAAAATAATTAGGATTGGCTTGAAAAAGTGTCTATTGAGTTGGCCTTTTTCAGCCATCCTTTTTATAATCACCCTGTCTGTACTAATAGAAAGTAAATAATGGTTAAAAGGTAATGAGAAGTAATGGACCTTAAACAGATTGACTGCTGATTGGGTACCACCAATTTGCAGCATTTGTGCTTCCTTCAGGGCCCTCCAGCTGTACAGCTACCTAGCAACCATGAAATCTGCTACGAGATAGTCTCATATAGAAAAAGCTGCACTTGCCAGCACTGTATGGTGATAATCAAGCTGGCAACAGGGCTGAAATTGCTGTGCAACAAATACCCTTATATTCGTCATGATGTTAAGCTCTGTACTGTGCATCACAGTAAGATTATAAACCCTTGCCTCTCAAGGAAATATTTTCATACTTTAACTGTAATTCATTTCCATATGCAGAAGTTGTGATGGGGAGGCTGGTGGGGGTGGGGGTGTTTATCTCATGTTTACAGTGTCAGAACTCTGGGTTGTTAATCTGCAATAATATATAAACCTGTGTTTGGACAATCCAGATCTGCATGCCAGCTTCTTCAAAATATTTGTGTTGTACTTCTCTGCTGCATATTTGAATTTAGAGGAATCTCTTCCCCCGTGCCTTTTTTTTCTCATGTATGAAAGAAGAAAATATCATTTACATCACTGTGTAGAATTAATGGAGAGGAGGGAGGTAATTTCAGTGATAGAAATTGTAATTATTACACTGTTATTTTGTGAAGTGATTTTGTGAAGGTACAAGAGTAAAATGGCCAAATCTTGTCGTGTCTGGTCGTCTGGCTCTATTAGCACTATGTCTTGTTCCGGTAATACAGGGAAATGGCATCAAAAGTGCAGCATTCCAGCCATCTGTTGAATTCTTCTCTGTTGAAATGTCTAACATCCTAACCGACCTTGCTAAACTCTTTTTTTCAACATAGACAATCAAAACCTTATTGTAGCTCAGATATAAAAGTTAATTTTCCCTGCAAAGAACCTTATAATAAATTTCTCACGTCTAATTTAAATATTAAAATAAATTACCAATTTCGCAGATTTTCTATTATTTGCTATAGTTGAAATTATTATTGGTTTTTCAGTACTGAGAAAGAAATGTTTTAATGTCCTGTTGTGGACAATGTCTTAGCACATTAACATAGTATATTATTTTGATTTTTGTTTGAATATCTCAGTTCTTTAAATAGTGCTTTCTGAATTTAGGCCTTTGTTTTCAGGGCTGTACTGTTCTCACTGTGTTATGCTCAAATAAGATGTGTCACTCTATGGATATTTTATTTTAGGTTTTGAGGGTTTTTTAAGTGCAAGATGAGTAAACCCCTCTGTTCAAAAACTGTGTACCTGGTCCGACAACATTTGTCACTTTTTTACCATTTGTATCTTTTTTTCCTTAACAAATGCAATTGCAACCCCCTACAAATATGCATGTTTCTTTTGATTTCTCTCCTTTTTCACAGGCCTGGGATGCAGTCAGGGGGAAGGTAACGTTCCCCTGATGTGTCTGACTAATGGTGTAGCTACGGGCAGCTGAAGTGTTAACACAGATGTAATATGAGACCATTCTGAATTCCAGCTCCTTGTAATGATCTGCTTGTCCAAAAGTAATCTTGAAAAAAAGAATATTGAATTAATTTGTTACGTGCATGTCATCTAATTCCAGTTTTGAGCCGGGCAGTGTCAGGGAGCAGCATACAAAACACGGGGGAAGTATGCACAAGACATTAGCTTTATCTGTGACTGCAGTCTTACCCCGAAGATAACAGCTCTTACTGATGAATCTTTAAGTAACATATTTTCTCAATATTAGAGGTTTGCTTAAGCAAATTCATAGTGTCATTACCATGGTTCTAAAACTTTGTGATACATTTTGATCATTAACTCGTAACTTGAAACAGTGCTAAATGAAATCGATAATGTGTGTGACAAAACCCTTGAATCAGAACTTGCACAACGGTGCAAGGTAGATGAATTGGTGAAAGTGTGTCTCAGACTGAGCAGCTTCAGTGTCTAGCCCTGCCTGGCAGGGCAAAACAAGGAGAGGTGACAGCCTAAGAGACCGAGGGTGAGGCCCTCCCTCCGTCCCTGGCATGGGGTAGGGGTATCTGACTCTCATCCAGGCTTTGCACATTGGGCTGGTAATGTAAAGACCTCACCTGGTATTGAAACTGAATTTTGGCAAGGTATGTGAAGGCTACTGGTCTTCCTTGACTTGGCTACTTCAGCACACAGAGAATACGTAGTGCCTCCACGAGGCAGTGATTTGCCTTACATGTGAATTCAAATACAAACTGTGAAAGGGAAAAATACAAAGAAAATACTATATACAATTAACTGACATTGATTTGGCATTAACTTTGCTTGCTGTGGCTGCTGAGGTTGATGCAATTTAATGTGCCATGAATTCAAGGTAAGCAATCTTAAGTAGCCAAAGATGAGGTGGTATTGGGTTTGTACATACCTGCCTCTGTAGGGTATGAATGGGAGACTGAAATCTGGTCTTTATTTTCCATTGAGTGGATTTGAAACTACCACTGCAGAGATAAATTTGGTTGGCACAGTCCTACTGTTCTGCTTTTAATCTACCCTTGTGTGAAAAATGATAGCTGCTTTTATGAAGTGTCAGTTTTCCAAGTCTTTTGGATCTCTGTTTTAATATTAATATGTTTTGACAGAAATGGAAGCTTAAAGTTTTTGTTCTTTATGCCTGTTCTACAAAACTGAAATCATCTCTGATAGTAAAACTCTGATTTTGATGTGTTCAAATTGCTATTCTTCTACCTGAGAACAAAACTATCTTGGTGCCAGTTTCATCTCCAATGAAATGTGTGCCAGGAGCAAGAAGTGTGGTAGGACTAGTGCACATATTGGGGAATCTTGCAGAGGTCTGAATTTATAAAGGCCTCATTCAGCATGTAGATGAGTCTGGTTTTGGTTTAAAAAAGGCCAGAATGCTGTGTTACTCAAGACCAATGCAACTTAATCTATAAGAGGGTTAAGTTACTTAGGCATTACAATCTAAAAATTTAAAAAGCTACTTCTCCCCCCTCCTAGGGAGTGCAATATTTTGTAAATGAATAGTAGCTTGTGAATTACATATTCAATTGTTTGAACTATCTGCATTTTCTATTTTGAGGGAACCTAAAATGCACCTGTTGCAAGATTTGAGCTTTTAGTAATACAAACTCCCTTGGAGATCTATATTATTTTGGAAAAAAAAAAAGCCAGCCAACCAACCAACCAAAAAAAACTTTAAAATGCCTTTAGATCTCAGAAGTTAAACAGAGGTATTGGGGGTGATGTGGAAAAGTTTTGGGCAAATCTTACATAGTAGCAAGTTTCATTCAGCAGTTTCCCTAGCTGACTCTTGTTCCCAAAATAGTCATAGAATAGTTGGCTGTATGTTGTAGTACTATCAAAAAAGCCTCTGAATAGGTCTGTTTGCACTTCCCATTCCTTTCCTCAAGGTATAGCACAGTGTGTTGGAATTTGCTGTATTACCTGATTATCAAACTTTGATGACTAAGTCAAAACACCAAGAAAATTACTCTATACTCTCTTGTTTTCTTATGGTTCATCCTCTGTGCCTGAGAGGAAGCTTCATACCAGCTGTAACTAGTTCAGGAGCAGATACATTTCAACTGGGGATATGAAACTGCAGTAAATACTCATTTTTATAGCGATTGAACTTGGAGGTATGTATTCTGTGCGTGAGGATACCAATGGTATTCAAGGCAAGTGTCATCTGACCAAATAAATCAGGTATTTTATAAATGGCTCTGGGTGTGGCTTTGGGTTAATTAAGGTGAAATAATTAACATAAAAATCAGTGCCTAGATGGTCTATTATTCTCTTCTGCCAGAAAGAGCATTAGTACAGGTAAGCATGTAGTAAGACTACTGTAGAATACGCTAAGCATTTGTGTCTTGTAGCTTCCTGAGTAACAAGTGATATCTGTTTTTGATAGCTATTGCTAGACTTTTAGTCCATATAATTATCTAATCCTTCTTTGAAATAAGCAGAACGCCCACCTTGACTGTGTGAAGAATCTTCTCTTGTTTTGTGTCCTACTTCTCCTTCATTCAAAACCCCTGTGTGTTTTTATTGGGGAAAAATTGTGAAAAGCATGATGTTGCTTGATCACCTTCCCTTTTTGAATGTTTCTTTATAGTCTTGTGTAATGTCCTGCTATGGTCAGCACTGTTTCAACTGAACAGCCCTAATCTCTTAAGTTCTTCGTCGTAGAAAAGGCTTTTTTGTGGTTTTTATTGTCCCTGTTTCCCTTCTCCTTTCTTTCCTGATGTGGATGGGTGGAAATGTGTGTGAGCAGCACGGACTTGCACAATGGCATTTACTTGGTGTGATGGGGTAGAAAACATGGTGTGGTGAAGTGGGCTGCAAAAAAAAA
>VZRE01007512.1:8275-47168 GCA_013396775.1 Cephalopterus ornatus | reverse complement strand
AAAAAAAAAAAAAAAAAAAAACAAAACTTGTTCTGTTCTTGTTGTAGGGTGGAACTAGAGCATTTCGTTGTCTAGACCTTGAAAGCACTTAGAACCCAGATAGTGGGGCTGGGCAGAGAGGAGGGATGTAGCACACAGATAAACAAGTTGTAGCGGGTCCAGTTTGCACCATGAAGTGACATGGATTTAGTTTTTTTAAGTTATTTTGGCAACTTACCTTAGAATCATAGAATCAGCTGGGTTGGAAAGGACCTCTGAGATCATCAAGTCCAACCCTTGATCCACTACCACTGTGGTTACTAGACCATGGCAATAAGTGCCACATCCAGTCTCATCTTAAAAACCTCCAGGGACATTGAATAGAATATTAATATCATATCAGTAGTAGATGCTAATTAATGTCTTGTTTTAGTGAAATTTAAGAGAATCTGCTGATAATACTTTTCAGTCTATTATAGCAAGAAGAAAAGAGAAGAATGCAAAATTGAGGGAAGCCCCCAATATACTTGGAACCAAAGGGTATTCTTTGAAAACTAAGTGATATGAAGCCTTTGGAGCATTTTCTGAGAACCTAAACTTTAAGCAGACCTTTAAAAACAGAAATTCATGACTCACTCTTGTATTACAGCTCTTATGTCAGAAATCCCAAGCAAAAGTTCTCAAACTTATAGAAATTTCTGTAGTTCTAGTGGTTCCAGAGTTGATAATAGACCATGAATATTTTGTGTTAAATCTTAATAGCCTAAGAGGATCTTAATTGCCATCCTGTGTTTCATGTGAAAGTTTAAGTCAGGGTGTGGAAGAAAGTCAAATGCAAGGTCAGTGTTTCAGCAGTTATTTTAATAGATATGGGCTGCAAAACCAGCTCTTGGTCCCCTAGTTTAAGCAGAAAAATAAATAAGATACGGTATTTTTTTGTCTAGAGAACAAAATTAGGCTACAGATTCATCAATGGAGTATGTTTCCTGTCGTTTTATATTTTATAGACTTGTTGAGTGAATAAAATTAAACACAAATTCCTGAGGAAAAAAATATGCAAATTTAAAAACATGACTGTCTGGTCAGGGTGACCAAAGCATTGAAGTCTGCACATTGGTGATATGTTGAAGCAAATAGAGCAGTTTTTAATACTGTGTTGTCACTGGATGGATTTCTAGATAAAAGGTTTTCACTTCTGTACAGATTGTTACCTTTTTCAAGACCTGAGAAATCAGGTAATTAAGAGCTGTTAATATGGTATAAGCAGATTTTTTTTTGCTTCGTCTCCTATCTTATTCAGACTTGTTGTTCACACATGAATGATCTACTCAGCTCTCGGCACCAAGTACAAATGGCATTTATGGATTCTTTGATTGGAAAAGGCAATTTTATTTGACTAAGTGATAGTGCGACCTGTGCAACACAGTTATATTCTACTTAGCAAGCAAAACATTTGAGTCAGCAAATAAACACAGTTTGCAGTTGCATAAACTTTGACTGCTGTGTGTTTATAAATATGCATTTACAGTACACTTTCCAAAGCTTATTTATGCTTTATGCAAGTATTAAACTAGCATATTTATCTTGGCAATTTAACAGGAGCTTGTTGTATATCAGCAAAAAGTTATTTCCAGCTAAAGTAATTTTTTTAAATATGGAAAGTCAACAATTACTGAAGTACTATTTCAAATTTTATCTTTCAAATAATTTTCTCTTTTTTCCTCTTAGTTTTTGTGCATTTCTGTACCTGGAAGGGTATATCTGCTGCTTTTGGCAGCATTCAATTTGGTGCCATTACTATAAGGTTTCATTATTCTTAGCATAATAGATCATTTGAAAGTTCTGATAATTTGTATGCTTAGGATTTACAATAATAAACATAACAGTTGTATCACCTGACTATATTGTAATCCAGTGATCAAATAAAACCAATCAAGCTTTTGTGTTCTTAGTGATTAAAGCGGAAATAAAAGAATTTTTACTTGTAATGATAAAAATGCATGATTGAGGCCATTTCCCTAATGCAGATCTGTATCCTGATATATGCAGATATAAATAGGGTCCTATCCCACTGCAGAAGCTGGTTGAGCCCAGACCCGTTGTTGGTTGGGCCATGACACCATTTCCAGGAGGTGTGGATCAATAGGTGGAGATCAGTGTGGTCAGACCTGATGACCTTGTGTCTGAGTATGCAGATTTAATGATCTAATCTCTTAAAATCTTTGACAAACTTCAGAGTGACCCAGTTGACTTGATGCCTATTTGCTCCTGTGATGTATTAGGGGCAGCCTTGGAGCATAGTTTTCAGTTTAATTCAGGGGAATATGTTTTGTGCTTCTTTGGGACCTATTTATAGGGATTACTGGGAGAGGTACCTGAAAAGCATCACCCTGATCTGAAATACAAGCATTGAGTAGCTGTGCCTGCCATTTCTACATTGCATGGTGGGTTTCGGTGTTACAGACATTACCTAGTTAACATGGTAATGTGAGCAAACCTATGTTTTATCAGGAACATAGGCAAACAGGATTCGAGTGCAAGGATGAGCAGTTACTGGTTTCAGAGTCCTTTCTAGCATTGTCATTTTTATTTCTGAAATTAGGCACTTCTGTTTATGCTTTTGAAGTCTATGAATACTTTCTTTGACTACACCAACTGGGACTACTAGATATAGTAGTTGTGCAGAGTAGGTGGGTCAAATTTCAGCTATTACATATGTGTGTGCTCTTGACTACTTGAAACATCCTGGTTCGTTCCAAAGTGAGACTGAAATTTGTCTGCTTTGAAATTTTACCCATAATCAATTTAGTAATATGACATTTAAAATAATTTTTTCCTTCTTTTATTTCCTGATGTATTAATGAGCTTTTAAGGTGATTAGTCTGTGCAGATGGTCTGTCTTACAAAGGTGTATAAATAATGCAAAAAGTCACTATAGATTTTCATCCTAATTTTTTAATAATCTTTGATAATAGCATGTTTTAATATGAAGAGAGCAACTGCAGAAATTCAGTTTGTTATATATTTCTTAAAGTCATTATATTGATCAGAATTCTGCTATTAACAACTACTATATTCAGTTTGTCACAGGTCCTTGATAAACAAACTAGCTTTCAATTTAATTTTGCCTTTGTTTGGTTTCAAGCTTTTTTGCACAGATCGTTCTGCATGACCCTCTAAGCTGTGTCTGAAATTTGTAGTTATGACTGGTATTGAGACCTGGTATAGTATCCTTTGTGTTTTAAATACTTCCTACATAGATATATTTGATTACTTGCCAAATGTTGACCAAATGAATTGCCTTTGTTTCTTCAGTTGCTTGTAGCTGTAAAATTCAAGAGATTACACCAGTGTGAGGCAGGTTTATATGTGTAGTCAGGTTCACTGGTCTCAAAGTAGCTGTGACTTTATCTTTTCTGTACCTCTTGAATGCTATTAACTGGTGTTTATTGTTTTATAGCTCTATCAGTATTTTTTTTTAGTAGTAGTACTGATGGCTTTTATATGCAATGGCATCTTATATGTGTGCTTCTATGTAGAATTTAACATCAGTGATATGTGTTGATATATATAATTGGTATAGTAGTATTATGATTAAAACCATGGGGGAAGAAATGTCCTTCCCCAATTCATGTGGTGCTAAGAATTTGTTTGAAAGTGAATTGCTGATTCGAAGTCGGGTATCTCATTTGGCAGGTGTCAGTCCAGGTTAGCTTTTTATCATCAGTTTTTGCTCTGGAATAGAAATCCTTAATCTATATGCGAGAAGGCCTTGAACTACAGTGTAGTTAATACATTACAGCTGTGCTAAGCTATAATTATGCTAAGTAGTTTATGCAATAAATTTGGGAAGAAGAGTCAAGATAAGGATTTAATGTCTGAAGGGCCAAGTTAATGAGGTCACTAATTATGTAAACACAAGGAACATATTTGTTATTCTTTCCAGTTTCAAGCCAGTTGTCTGAATGAAGTATGTAATGCAGTGTAAGATCTTGAGATTTTTGGGACTTCTGCTACTGAGGGCCTTCAAATGTTGTTTTCAGCTAGTGATAGTGCAGATGCCTTTGTGTCTATTGGAGTTCCAGTGAAAATGAAAGGATGGGAAGAATATACTGTCAGTCGCCCTGGCTTCAGGTGAATAAGGTCCTATCAGACACTCACTCACTTCCCAGTTTTAGCACTCAGTTGTTCTGTGACACTTGGTGCTTAAATTATTAACTATCTCGTCTCCCCAAAATGTAAGTTAATATGGAAAAGATAATGTACTGTACTGTACAATAAAGTTTTTTCTTATTTCAGTTAGGGCTTAAAGCACTATATTAAGCAAATTGGCTGTAATATGAATTATCTCATTATGTTAGGGTTGGCATGTCACTTTTTCTACTGTTTAGATGAAATCAAAGCCAATTGAGCTACAAGTCTTGCACTAGATTTGTGGCAGAACTTTGCTGTTTTATTTGTTCACTTTTATCAGCAGGAATCTGTAACTTACTGATTTGACACATTGCATATGCCAAACTTGTCCTGAGATATTGAATGTAATGGATAACACTTGGGCCAGATGTGAGTTAAATTTGAATTTCTTCCTTTTAAAGTTTTGTCTTGTGAACCACTAAAAGGTATTTGCTCAAAAATACGTGATGCTTCCAGCTGAAACCTCTTGATTGTTGCAGTTATTTTTCAACAGAGTTTATGCATCCTGAATATCTTCTCTGACCAAATTAGTGAACACTATATAAGGTGTACTATGTTTATTTTTCAACAGCCCTTTGAAATATTGCCATTTGCACTCTTTGGTTCTCTGCAGTACAGAAAAGCTCCTAATTCTGTTTTAAACATCTAAGATATTTATTAGGAGGTTTTAATATCTTTGCCTGCAACTTAAATTTAGACCATCAAATTCTGGTCGACTGTCACAAACCCTACATATGGCAGAAGTCTCTGAGTACTTGAATTTCTGATGCTTATGTTCCCTAACTGCCTTATGTTGTGCTTCTGGTCCTAATCTGACTCACCTCAGATGCTGAACCATTCACTATTGCCAAGATTTAAAACTTGACAGGATTTGAAGACAAGTTATTTTTTTTTCCTCCTTTTCTGAAGGTGCCTGTTAACTTAGGGTGCAACATCCTTCCTAGGTCTCTTATATAAATTGCTTAATTGTAAGAAGGTTCGCATAAAATATGATAGACATAGGCTCAAATTATACTGTTGCCATGGAGGACTTGAATTTAATTTCAGCTCCGGAGTGCTTCAGTGTGGAAATGTAACAGCTTCAACAGAGAGGAACTGGGAAGCACCCCCACTGAAAAGCATTTTGGTTACTTAGGGAATAGGACAGCATTAGTGCCCGTGAAGGGTGTCAACTGGTTTAATTAAATTGAATTTTAAATCTGAAAACTAAAAACTGTTGTGTGGAAAGAAGAGGAAAGAGCCTTTTTGTTTCATAGATTGTTATTACTGCCAGTTAAATCCTGAATCTGGATTTGTTAGCTGTTTATGTTTGGAATTACATATGTGGCAAACACATAAATTAAAATACTTGGATATGTATCTGCTAGCCATTAAACAAGCATTGGATAGGAATTGTTAAAGAGTCCAGAACAGAAACTTTTTTCTCTCCTGGTGTTTTCTTCTTGCAAGGGCCCATAATGACAGATTCAGGGAGTATCATCTTTTTGTGCGTTTAGAAACTTCTCATGCTGCTAAAGCATTTATTGAATTGAAACTTTTGTTCTCGACATCTCCAAGCTCAAAGCATTATTTGCTTAACCTAAAAAGCCAAACTATAGTGGTTATGAAATAATTGAACTGCCTTAGAGAATAATCTTATTGTAGAAAATACCTCCTTTTTCATCCCAAATGCCATCCAAATAATTCAAAACCTAAGTGCAGTATATCAGCCATGAACACTTGGATCTATTTCACTAGAAATGGCTTATACAATTTGTTTTGCCTCTTTGGTTTTATACCTTAGATTTTAGTTTTCAAGTGGGTATTTTTTTCAAGAAACTACTTTTGTTTCAGCAGGGTGCTTCTTCTTAACAGACTGGCAATCTAAATTTAAAATTGACTTAAGAATAGAATAACATCCTAACTCTCTCCAGCTCTAAACTGTGTGCATTTTGCTGTCTCTTGTTTCTTTATCAGGTGAGTACTGATGAGTACATTGAGAATCTTTAAGGGGAGAAACGCACAAAAAAGAACCTTTTTTAGGTGCAAATATATTACGGACAGCTAATAGCTGTTTAATATTTAATATCCAAGCCTTTTTTTTGTTTGTTTGTGTATAATCCTTGGTGTAGCTATTTGTTAGATGATGACAGATCTGTAATACAGCTGGAAGAATGAAATACAACAAACCAAGCACAATCATGGACATCACCTTTTGAAAACCAAGCACTGAAGTGCACTGTTTTAATACTAAGACAAGTGCTGCAGGTCTGTTGTTGGTGATATTTTGTTTATTACAGAACCAATTGATGTGGTTGAAAAAGATGTTTTGCGATCTGTTTTTAGAAAGGAGTAAATAAAAAGAAATCTTGTAGTTGCTCTCTGCTCATGAAGAATTATGAGGAACTGTAGGTTCGTCAATTGTTTGACTTGGGAAACAGACACCTTTTAAGGTATTGGTATTCCACTTCCTGTAAAATAAATAAACCATTCAACACTTCATTTAGCTGTATCTTAATAGTGTACTTGGAATGGCTTCTGGGACTCTTACTTCCTAACCCAGTTTAAAACCTTTGAACCTGTTCTATAATATACATGCAAATTAATGCCTGGTGTAATATCAAGGACTAATAGACTTTTTTGTCCAATTTCAGTTTTATAGATTTGGGCAGCCCTGTCAAATACAAAGCTATGAATATAATTTTTCAGCTTTAAGTATCAACATCAACTTCAGCCGTGTAGTGAGTTTACTGCTCAAAACCAGCCTCTTTGTTTGTGTGAACTTACCTGGGAGGCAGTCAAGAGGAGGTGGAGATCCATTAAAAAATCATCTCTTTTTTGGTTCAGTCAATCTCATGCTCTACAAACTTGTCTTGAAAGAAGCTACCAGACCCCAAAATCACATTCGGGTTGCATGAAACATTAAGTGACATAGTTGCCTTCAGTGCAGTGACGTTTTGAAGCAGCATAACGTTGAACAAAGCCCCATCACCACTGTAATCTTGCATGCTAACCCACCGTTATGGTGTTCTGGTGTCTCAGTTTATGTTCTTGGAGGCTTCAAAGACGGTAATCTTTTGCAAAAGTCTGTATTAAGCAGTCTGCTATGGTGTGTAGCTATACGGTGAAAAGTAAAATGGTCTTATGTTATGTTGGTTTGAGTACTTGTATGATATAGTTAGTGGGAATAAGGGAAATAGATTTCTTTTTTCATGGGGTGTGGGGAAAGCCTTTGGTTTTGGAGTGGTGATTTTTGTAGCATCAAGGATTTCTTCAGTTGTATATATTTATATAACTGTGTACTATCTTTGGAGTAGGATCTAAAACTAAATCAGTCTAATATTGTCTAGGAGACAAACGACGATTCCTAGTTTTTTATAGCTCAATTTTTTTTGGTTCTGTGATGTAATTGTAGCTGACAGAAAAGTGTAGTCTTAAAATGCTCAACCACATTTTGATTTTGAGTTAGGCTCTGAAGAAGAGAAAGTTCACCTTAAAATAAATAATAATAAGGGGGAAAAAAAGAAGCTGAGATTTGATATGTATGTGTAAAAACTGCTCTTGGCTCCAGGCATTAACTTCCCACCATGTCTGGTCAAAAGTATGTCTTTTTGAGGTCAGATTGTAAAATACCAGAAGAAGAGGTCAGATAAAGTTGTGTCATAGTTGTGTAAAGCCGTCAGAGTTGTTTTGATTTAAACTGGTGTTATGGAGTTTTGAATTTTAGCCCAGAGCTTTACTGTAAAAAACCACAGGTATTAAATTCATGCATCCTTCAAGTTGATCCTTCACTCCCTACTTCTAGTCAGATGTGCTTAGTTTTCTGTGACATTTAGGTGTGGAAATTTTCTTGAGAAATTAAGATGATGTGACAGATTACTGGATGCAACAAGAGAGAGGTCATGACATTTCTTCCTTGACAGAGAATAGTTGGCCATGCAAGTTTCATTTTAATTTATATCTAGTTATGAAATGTACTTTGTTTTACATTGATTAGAAATTTTGTGAAGAAAGGCCGATGTTATATTAACATTGATGAAGAGCATGACTACTACATTTGGCATGCAGTTGCCATAGCAACTGTACTGTAGAGTGACCCAAATTAATTTTCCACCAGTCACTAAGTGCCCTGTCAGTTTTTTCTCATGCTAGGGATAAGCAGGCTGGAAAGTACTTGCCTTATGATTTGTGTCTTGAAAGCGGTGGCTGAGCTATGTTAATCAACCAAAATCTACCACCTTAATTTGTGCAGTTAAATGCATGCTATTTAAGTCTCCACATTATAGTAAGAAACACTTGAAAGAATAACTAGTAATTGAATGAAAGTAAATGAATAATATCTCCAGAGTAATTGGAGTATACAATATAATGGTTGTTTGCAACCTCTGGCTTTGTTTTCCCACACAGGCTTCTAAGTCCCTGTTAGAGAGCAAGTCTTTACTGAGCCTGATCTGAAAGAGAGAATACCGTGCTCTGTGTATCTAGCCTACCTCTTCGCAGTTCAGTAGCAGGATGCTTAGTGAATGCCAGTCCTTCCGCAGTAAAAAGCTACAACACCCTGATGGGGGTATTGGCTGCATATTGCTGGCACATAGTCAAGTTGCACTTGCTTGTGCAGTTGGTTTGTCCTGTAGGTGACATGAAGCAAGTTGTTCAAGTTTGAAGTTACTACTCTTAATTATTTGTCACAGTAATGTAACAATGCGTTTTTATGCTTGGAGAAACCTCATGCAGTTTTGCTCAGTGTGAGAGACTTCTGGGGTGCATCCTTGTTGCTTTAAGCTTTGAGCTTCCTGATGCACATTACTACTTCCATTTCAAACCCCGCTGCACCGCGCTAGAATCTAGAGACTTGTGTCTGTATTTCCCCTTACTGGATAGAGTTTTGCCCCACCCCTGTTGTTGCTCTTGCTGGATTTCTATGTCAATGAATGCATCTTTCTTACTTGAAGCTTGTTTGTATCTTGCACATTTGTGCAGCCTTTTCTCATATAAGGGTCATTTCTGTATGCAGAGGGAGTGCATCTGTATTCATATACATCTTGTAATATGTAAAACAGTGTAATTTCTAGTATATATTTTCATAAACAGTGGATAAGGTACCTTAAAAATATGGTCTTAAAATGCCTTGTGCAGATAAGTTTTGCAAATATAAAGTGTAGTTTTGCTGTTAACTTTGTAATAACTGTTCAGATTATATCATATTGTGTTGCTATGCTATCAGTTTATCTAGGCAGTTTTCATATATAAATAAGTATACATCTAATTGGCTGCTTTATTCATTAAGACAGAGGTTGATTTTGGTATTTGATAGATTATTTGCAAGACTTTAAGGAGCTAAACTTCAGGTATAAGACATGATTTTGAGAGGAGAATGTCTTTCACTGGCTTTTTTTTAAACCTTTCTGCTGATTCAACCAGGATAAAAAATGTTTTTATTACTTACAGTATGGGCTTTGTTATAAACTTCTTGAAAGGAGGTTGTAGAAACTCTGCAAGCATAATGTATTCAAACTAGCACAAGGCTTTTAATCATGAAAACATTAGCTACTTTCTCCTCATTTAAAATGCTCAAAATGCTTGTCTAGCAACTCTAAATGTATAAGAAAGCTCAGTTTGTTGTATTAATAAATATAAAAAAATTCCCGCTGATAATGCTTGCTGTCTTACAGCTATTGAAGTAGGATTTTGTGGTGTTCTTCTGAACTTTGTTTGTCAAATAGCCTTTAAAAGGATAAATCTGTACCTTTAAAATGTAGCTGACCACTAAAAGCATGCTTGTATGAATCTGAGGCTTGGGAAAACTTAACCTTATATACTTTCAGGACTTATTTTAGTTTGGAGAAAGAAGACTAAGAAAGACTAGAGGAGAACAGTCTCTTCAATGTCTCATGGTGACATGGATTTAACTGGGTAGGGTATGTATCCAGTTTCAGAAAAAAACACTGGGCATTCCAGAATGAGATCTCTTCCTTTGTGGTGGGATAGTGGCTTTTTAAAAGGACCTGTTTTAAAGAGAACTGAAAACATGCTGTTGATGACTAATGATATTCTGGCTCTGAAATATTAACTTCTATGGAAGCCAGGTTATTTATGCGAAAAGAACTTTCAAATATCATGTCTTTGAAGATGAAGCTTTTTAACTCTGAGAAGTAAATTTTCTTTCGAGTCATAAAAGCAGATCGGGTCTTTAGGGCTGAGCATGTGCCTTTGCTTCTCATTTTGTGAAGTCGTTACTGAGATGAGAACGTATAGTAGTGTACTCACTTTAAAGCCTGTCTGTAATCAATAGGCACAGACCAAGTAATGAAAAGCAGGGAAAAATTAGAGGTGGGGGAGGAGAGGAATTTGTACTGATGGTCATTCTTCTGCCCCTATGAACTGCTAAGGCTGTTGAAGTGTCATAATTAATACTTACGTATGTTGCCCTTGATATATTAAGGAAAGTAATTGGACTACATGATGTGGTTGCTTCTAATGTTAGAGGGCGAAACCAGTGACCCAGGACATCCTTTCTGCTGTCTTTTTCTCAATTTCATGTTACTTCCAGAATGTCATGAAACTCTCTTGTTAATAATTTGTGATAATCCAATCCATTGTAATAACTAGAAGTCTAGTAGTAGACTTAAAAGACTAATATAGTGTAGTAGGTGAAAAGGAAGCTCAAGCAAATTTTAAGGAATATACCCAATATACCTATATCTGGAAGACCTATTCAAGAATAACAAACTGTGTGATTACACTATAATATTCTGTAGTCAAATATGGTCTTACTGCTTTTGATTCCTGTCCATAAGTGCGGTGTGTAGCAGCCTAAAAGATACTTTGATGTTTTAGATTGCTTTTTCTCTGCCCATTTCTTCTTGTGCTGAGGGAAGCTGAGTAAATGCCATTATCAGAGCCTTTTCTTTTTCATTTTTTTTCCATTAGGCCTTACGCCTGTCGTTGAAATTGGAGGCACATTATAGTTCTTTGCAGTAAGACTTGTAATTTGTTAAGAAATGGTGTAAGAGATTTGACTCATTCCTGAATGGCTTTCATCTTTCCAAAAAGGCTGTTCTTGTGCATTTCTAATACTGATCTCAAAAGCCATTAACTGAGGTTATAAAAGGATACATACTGAATGGAATACTTGTCTTCCTTTATATGCATAGCAATACATTATTTATTTGCATGGAGACTTAAGGCTATTGCATCATGGCTCTTCAAAACACTTTACTGCTTATCAGTCTCCAAAACAGAAGCCTTTCTTCCGTGCCTGTGTTTAACTGTAATGGAAAGTGGTGATTCTTGCCAGCACCTGCAAGAGAGACACAAGGCTCAAAAAGGTAAAAACAAACAAACGAACAAAAAGAACAAACCAAAAACATAAAGCCCCAAGCCAAACATAGTCTACCTCTACCCTCTCCCCCCCCACCAAGAAACCCCAAGCTCTCAAGCCATTGTAATATCTGTTATAGTTGGCATGGTTTTTGTTACATCTTTTCAATAATCTAAATGTAAGAAGAAAGGACTGAGGAAGCCACAGTACCCAGTTTTCTGATTCTGCAGCTTCCATGCTCTCGAATTCATAGTCTTGCTTAGGCCTGAGAAGCACTGGGGGTTGGATGAGTTTTATAAAGGGTAGTAAAACTGATGTCTCTAGTTCTTGTTTAATCAACTTGAAAAAACTAGGTTCAATACACATATGTTGAAAATTGATGCATATCAATACAAAATATTCTGGTTGTTTTGGGAAAAGGTAGGGCGGAAAAAATCAAAGCCATCTTGAAGCTTTAAAAAGTGTAATGCTGATCTGCCTAATAAAGGTGGCAATGTGAAGATTCTGAAATGCTTAAACCAGCATTTGTATACAGAAGATGTGTTTTTATTCAGTTATTTTAGCTATTGTAACTGTTTTGAAGCCAATATAAAGATATTGGTGATAAACGCGTTAGAATTTGAGAAAAAGAGTAAAGGATAAATGTAGGATATGCAAAAATGTGCTGCAGTGGGGTGAATGTGTATCTGTGCCTGCATGTTGTAGTGCTTAAATATAAAGTTTACTCATTTTCATGTGAGTGTGATCAGGCACAGATGAAAGGAGTTATATTTAGAGAACAGAATAAGAGTTTGTGATGATGTTTTAAGAACTTACCTGTCTTTCTACCATCTCCAGTTTAATGTTTTTTTTCTTCAGGTAGCACTCCTAACTCTTACCTGTTACGTTGTACGGAACAGTGAGGTTGCATAACTAGCTACTGAAGATTACTTAAGTGTTCTACTCTGCTTTTTAATAGGTTTTAATTAAATATTGTTTAGCTGGAGGGGAAGAAAAAAGAGCAATTAAACATGATTATATATTTACTTGCAGTTGTAAGTCAGTTTTCATTGTTGCTTCTGGATCTTATTTAGGATGAATATTTGTTCTTTAAGTTTGGGGATCAGAGAAAGGGGTCATGTGACTGCTGAGTGATTTCATACAGAACTATAATGTTTCCAGGGAATAAAGCAGATATTTTATTACCCCTGCGTCAGTTGTAGACAAAATATGAACGTTTTTTTATTAATCACCGCAGAAAAGAGATTGAGGGGTTTTTCTTTCTCCCCTCCGACCTCCATCCAGTGGTTTGCTAGGGAACGTCAGAGCAGCACCATGACAGATTCTGCTCAGGGAGTTGCGTGTTGCAGTAACTTCAGGCACAGAGGGGATCTTGGAGCAGGGAGGTTTGGCAAAGTTACTTTAATGCCTCATTGTTGAGTAGTCAGATTTCTGCAGAGATGTAGAAGGAAAGCTGGGAGAAGAAACATGTTCTGTGGAAAACATTCCCGAACATGTTTTCTAAGTCCTTTAGATGAGTGATTGTATAATGGCAAGCGTGTGGTGGAACTTGGTATTTCTACACTACTACAGTAAAACTGTGGTGATAAAGCATGAAAAAGTAGTTAAAGTAAAGGGTTAAAGTAGTACCTGTGGAAGAGTTGCAGGGTGCTTGTTAGCTTGGTCACACTTCTGCATTCTCCAGAAATAGATGCCACTGTTTAACACCTTTCATCATTATACATGTACACAAAGAAGTAATGTTCTTAATGCAAGGCTTGTGTTAGTCTGAAAAAGACAAATACAGCAAATACAAGTGGTACAAGAGAAGGCAGCAATGAAAGGGGAAAGGTTAGTGTTTTTTGAATTCAAACTGCTAACACTGCAGGTGGCAAGGTTTGTAGTACTTGAGGGATGACTAGAAGATTAGTCATATGCAAAATGGAGTGATAAACTTGGGGAAGGGGGAATCAAATGCATTTCTTCATTTAATTCAACAAATTTTGTATCTGCTTGACTTGAATTTGGCTACAATGGTTTGAAGAAAATTCATTTCTAATAAAGTTTTCATATACCCTGTAGGCTGATGGTCAAGACATGTGATATAACCTGGGAGCTCTATCTAAATTCTAGGGCTGGTGTTGAAAAGAGTCTGTCTTGCATGTAATTTTTATTGTGAAGTATATTCTAGTACAAGTGTTCATGAACTAGGACACTGAGGAGTCAGCAGGTGTGGTTCTCTTTACACTGCTCAAGAAGCTAAAAGCCATGTACTTTGCTCACCCTTGCGAGCAATTACCTTAGGAAAAATGAGTCATCTCTTTAATGTGGACCATTTGGATAACTTACTGGAGTTGCTCAGTCAGCTGTTCTGGTAAAATAAGGAGAGAGCAGATGATGGGATAGAGGAAGTCTGTAAACTAGTTTTGCTGTGGTGGCCTTCATCTCAGAAATGGGACATTGTTGCATAAAAGGATAAAAATCATTTACTTGACCTTCAGAAGTGTCTGTGGCAGAGCTACTTGCTGAATGCAGAATGTAAGAATGTCAGTAACTTAACTGTAAGAGTGTCCTTTCATGTAAACACAAGCTCATGCCACTTTGACCAAGTTACTGCTACTATTGGGCTCTCTCTGAGTTAAAAACACCACAGTTGTCAAGCTGTGGACTTGTTGCCCAGGAAACACTCTCCTCTTCTCCCTGTGCAGTGGCTGCAGGTCCATGAAGCTTCCCTTTAGTAGGTGAGCTTTGGAACCAGGTGAAGCTCCGAAAAGATATTTTAGAGATTTTTTAACCATTGTTTAATCTTGGCCTGGTCAGCCCTGTCATTCTTCTGGGTTGCCGTGTAGCAGGATGAGAGTGTCCTTAGGAAGAAAGGAGATGGTGTTAGTTCATGGTGAAGGAAGATCAACCTGCTGTCCAACATCTCTGAATCTACTTCAGCAGCTTATGAAACTGTGGCTTTACCTGCACTTTATTGGAGCTAATTAACTTGTTTTGGGATGAGATTCACAAAAGTCTTCAAAGACTTGGCATTTCTGATTTACTTCTAAACCACAAAAAGCCTCTTACTCATTTGAAAGTAATGAGAGTAGATTTAGGGGGTTTTTATTTGTGGTTACATTTATATTTATTACTCAAAACAACTAGCTAGATCACTTGTAATTCTTAAACATGCATACAAGCTTAATAATTGTGTCTGTCATTAGTTTCTGAGGTTGTCAGTATAACTGTCTGAACATTTTGCAGTTGACTATTGTTCTTCTGGAGACTTTTTGAAAATGGCTTATTTGATTGCTAGGTGACTAAGCATGCAAGACAAAATCCAATATGTGGGTTTTTTTTTTTCTTCTTGAATGTGTTTCTGAAATTGGAAACCAGTGAAAAATGATCGACCTGTAAGTAAACATTCTGCTATCAGGGAAGTAGGTAAGAAAGAGCATGTTGTTAGCCTTAAGGAATCTTACTTTAGCAGGAGGTAATGGTGACTGGTGCTTCAAGCCAAGATGAATTACCTGTGCAGCTTGTAATTTATTGAACCCTGTGGTCTTCCAGAATGATCTAAATTGGAGTTACATCATGAATGTATTTGACACCTGTTTTTCTTTGGAAGCAGTAACTCACCTTAATGTCTTCACCAATGGGTTTTTCTTCTGAGTTACAAATTCCTGTTGTGTGAGCAGTTAGAGACTAAAATAAATACTGGGCTCACTTGCACATTTACTTGAACATTTAACTCATAAGGCTGTAAAGTTCTTTAGTAGGAGAAGCTCATCATGCAACTGAATTCCAGTTCTCATCTTCCTGGACCATACAGCAGCAGCTAGCATTTATCTTTCATGTGAGGCAATTATATCATGTTACATGGTACAGTGAGTGAAATTTACTGCTAAAATAATAAAATGAAAGTTTACTGTCAAAGGATGGAGCCTACTTATTTTCTTCTGGTAAAAGTCATCATTAGTTCATAAAATGCATTCTTGAATGTAACATAGGCTAAAATTAACTGATTTTCATTTGAAGGCAGCAACTGACAATCTTCCATTTTTTAAAGGCCTTTTGGAAGGCTGAAGAAATAAAAAATGTGTATTTTTGGATTTTTCTATTCTCTTTGTTAAATGTGCTGTGTAGATAATTTGCTATGCTATTTGATACATAGAATTTATCAATGGGTGGTGTCAAGATCTGGTCCTCTGTTGTTGGAAGACAGAAAACTATGCAGGAATGCCAGATCAGGTTTGTATCACAGTAGACCTCATACATTAAACCACAGGAGATTAGACTCTCAACTCTTGCATGATTCACTCCAGTACCTAGTTGCTACTCAGATTTTTATATTTTTTCCTAAAAATCATTCCTTTCTCTCTTGCCTGTAAAAGTGTTTTTCATGTATCTGAATAGAAGGGCTGTTATAAAATTGATTTCCAGGCACTGTTGAATGCAAGATTTATGCATTTTTTTTAATTGTAACAATGCAGCTGCAGTTCTCACTTGTTGAGATTTGTGACTCTGTATTGACACTTCTGGTTCTCACAACCAATTCTTGATCTCAGTGAGGGGATTGCTAGCAGAGACATGCAAAGGTCTTTAAATCATCTTCATGTGCCTGTCTCGGAAATATCTGTCTCAAAATGATTAAAAATATTTCTGGGACAAATTAATAGGGGAAAGAAAATTATGTTAAGGATTTGAACTTTTTTTTTTGTCCCTATTGAAAGTGTTAGTTCACTAGTAGGTAAAGGGAAGGGAAAAATCATTTGTGAGCTCAGAAGAGAGTAAAGAAAATGTAGGTGAAGGGGCTAAGATGAACTGCTGCTTCTTTTTTACCAGATCCGTTGGGAAATAGTTGTGATGTCAGAGGGAGCATGTCCCTAGTGAAATTTTGAAAACCTAGCAATTCAATGGAGATACTTTAATTATATGGATTTTCATAAAATACTTGCAAATTTGCAACTTCACAGGTCAATATGTCCTTGCAAACTAGCTTTGTAGAATACTTCTCTTTAGAGCTAGTTACAACTGAGCCAGTTGCTCTTTGTGTGTTCTGGGGAAAAAAAAGGCTAACACCTGAAAATGAAACTTGGAATCAAATGTTTTTGATACGACCTCTTAATGGAGAGACTATTTACAAGAGCATGTAGTGACAAGACAAGGGGCAATGGCTCCAAACTGAGAGAGAGTAAGTTTAGATTAGATATTAGGAAGAAATTCTTTACTGTGAGGGTGGTGATGCGCTGGCACAGGTTGCCCAGAGAACTTATGGATGCCCATTCCCTGGAAGTGTTCAAGGCCAGGTTGAATGGAGTTCTCAGCAAGCTGGTCTAGTGGAAGGTGGTCCTGCCCATGGTAGGGGGATTGGTTCTTTAAGGTCCCTTCCAACCCCAACCATTCTATGGTTCTATGATTAATTATTTTTCAAGTGTTTTCTGTATGCAGAAAGTGAACTCTAAGGCAAAATCCTCATGTAACCTCTGGAGTATAAGGATCTCAGACCTCTATTTAAGTTCAAGTAGTAAAAAATACACAGAAAAGCTGACTTGTGAGAAATGCTTCTTATTTCATGAAGCATCCTGTGGCCATTTACAAAGAAAGTGCTTAGAGGTTTTTCCAAAAATCCACTTCCCATTAATCTTGCCAGAAACTCTATTGCAGTATCACTTAGGGAGTTTAAACTGGGCCAGTATTGTGGTGCATACAAATTCAAAAAAAAGGCCACACACAGGAGATAAGTGAATTAAAGTAACAACATGAAGTTGTTTCTTTGCAGGAGATTTGATGGTTGCGTGACCAGCTAAGGGAGTAATAGAAAAAAGGACTACAGAAGTGTCTCTGTTTGCCAACAAATGTCTGCAACCATGCAACAGTGTGTTTGTTTCTTTTCCACTAGAGATTTCTATATTTTTAGTACTGTATTCTAGGTTATGATCTCTAATATAAATATGTCTTTTTTAAGGCCAGAGCAGAAATGTCTCCAGACTTAGTGTTTTGTTTTCTGTAGGATGCTCAGCATCAGTACCCAGGAAAAAATAACGGGATAAACATGTAGTGTTACTTGTCAGAATATGGTTCCAGGGTCTAGTGATCTATCACTCAGGGAAGCGCATCTTGAACCATGAAGGGTGTTACTGTGTTTAATTGCCTCTACTGGCTTTTAAATCCATGAGAATTTCCAGGCCATTTCTTGATACCACATGAACATTCTGGAACCATGTAAACCTTGGCAGCAAGGTTTAAAGATTTTATGAAGTATGTCTTTCTTTTTGGTTTTCTTCATGGAAACTTAAGGTCTACAATAATAAATGAAAACCTAAAATTACCATGAATCACATGAAAAAGGCATGAAAGGACAAGAACATAGTGCTTCTTAGCTATTGCAGCCACAAATAGCAGATTTTATCTAACCACACAGAATTAAAAAAAAAATATATATAATATTAGTATCCATATAGTACAGTAATATTGAACACAAAGCTCATGGATCACTAGGCAATCTGTAAATGCTGTTATCTGCAAGTTTTAAAATTGAAATAGAAGATAAACATGAAGTAGGAGAGACTCAATGCAAAGTACTGCAAACACTATTAGTATTCAAGTTTTTGAAGGGTTTAGCTGGTTTAAAAGGTGGTTCTTTCTTCCTTTTCTCTAAAAGGAAGCTTCTGGAAGGTGTGAGTAGAGCAAAACTGCAATGATGATATGAAGAAAAAAGTTATTGAAGCATTTAGAAGAGAGAGTTCTAGTGTCATAAAACTGTGCTACTTACAGCCTTTCCCACTTGTGAAGATGTGATATCGCAACCTCTCCTTTGCAACCACATTATATGGAGAATGAAGTATGAATGTTTTCCTCTGCTTAAGAATTAACTATAGATTGATACAGACTTAGAAGTGAAGGTCTGTAGGTGAGATTCTCAGTTTGAGCAATGAGATTTGCAAATCAAGCTTTGTGGAGTAGCAGCTCAAGAGTATCCACAGAGGGAAGGTTATTAGAATGGGTATTCTGTTGTAGCTCCTCTGAGTGTGCTAAAACTTCTTCAGGTATTGTAGGAAAGCGATGTAGAAAATATACTTTTAAGATAGAAAATGTCTAGTATTTAATAGAATCACTATGCAAGTTAAAGTACCCTTGGCTTACCTAATGGGATTTTTAGATTTACAGATTTTTTGGGGGGCATACTTACAATTCAGCATTGATTTAAAGGTGAAACGTGAGCAGAGGGAAGGGAGAAAAGTCTAGTTGCCATTAGCAGGCCGTCCTTCTACTGAAATCAGTTGAGCTATTTGCTTTATTAGTTGCAAAGCTAGTTAATGTTGGAAGACTTTGAAGTATTATTCTGAATATTTAATTAAAGCCTCAGATATTATGCAAAACATGCTCCTATAAAAATTTTCCTATAAAAATACTGCCTTATTTCAGGGTTATAGTGGATTTTGTAAGAGAACTTTACAGAATAAGATGGGAATTTATTGGTATAAAGAATACTGTAACACCATACAGGATAGTTAAGTATTCTGACCTTTATTAATGAAAATATACTGAGTAATTTAGAAACTTTAAATTTAAAAACTTCAAGGAACAGTCATTTGAAGGTTCTCTGTTACTGTATTATTGGATCATCATTTGGAAATGCTGTGATCTGTTGCTGCTTAGAAAATGCGACAACCATCTTCAGTCTTGGCATTAATTTGTGCGTGTGTGTGTATTCCATTGCCTTTGTTCTTTGATTAACCTTCAGGGTCTTTAGGGGTGGGATTTTTGGTTTTTTTTGGCACTGCTTACATCATGTTACCAGAAGGTCTGAAAAACAAATTGCTGGGTAGCAAATGAGTGATGCAACACAGTGTAAAAGGAGGCAGGGCAGAACTGCTCTCTTGTTGGTTTGAAGCACTCCAGTTGCTACCCAAGTACAAACTTTTTTGGTTCTTGGTCATGATGTGAATTTTGGTTATCCAGGCATGTTTCACTTTCCTTCTGAGAAAGACTACTAAAAATACACAAATGGCTTATGTTCACTATTTTGGAAAGGTGTGTTTAGGCGAGGAAGTCAACTTGAAGTTTCTTGGGTCCTGCTGCAAATGTATTGTCCTAACTTCGGCCCTTGGCATAAGAGTCTGCTGAGAAAATGGCAGTAGATATGTTCAAAATATATTTCGATGACCACTATATGAAATTAGATTTACTGTGAAAATTCAGAGTACTTTGTAAGGGAAATTGCAAGTATTTCTTAGCTTCTAGCTTGAAACCCATTTATATATATATAATGCGTATATATGTACATACATAAAATGCAGTGTTATTTTTGAGATGTTCTTGAGAATGCCCAGTACATAGTCCCCGATGTAATCCTGTCTTGAGCCCCAATTTATTTAAACCAGCTGAAATTCAATATTTGAATCTGTGCTTCTCAGTTTTAGCAGACCTTTGCTACCTTCAAGTGTCTTTGTTCCCCCCTGCAAAAAACAGCAAAACTGATCAGAGGGAATCTTCTCTGTGTGCAGCTTTGATTTGTAAAAAGAATCTTGACCTGAAGGCTAAAGGACTGTTGGTAGTAGGAAAAATCTTTATTCATGTTTTTGGAATAGTAAAATTTCATTACCTCTTTGTAATGTAAAGGTGTTTCTAGGTGTGTTTAAAGAGGAGTGGGGGGCTGACTGTGTGTGGTGGCTCTTTGTGTAAGGCATCTGCAGTCAGTTAAGTGTTTCCCTTTTAGAATGTTTGGACAATGAATGTGCTGGTAATAACTTGTTTAAAAATTAATAGAAATGCAAATCTTTTCAAGTGGTATGTCACGCATTCAACACTCTGGAACTAATATGTTCAGTTGGATCTTATATTGAAGAGTGCCATAGCACCAAGTAGCATAGCAACAGCTTTCTTTTAAGGGATGCCGGGTGAATATGTGTATAAGATGTTTCTTGTGTTCCGTATTCACTTCTGTCTTCCAGTCCCTCCTTCATTTTTGTCTCTCTCTTTCTTAGTTTCAGTTCTGTGATTTTTTTTTCTTTTGCTTCTCTGTATATATTCTCTGCCTCATTCCTTCTAACCCTCTATGTTGAATTTTGTTCCTATTTATTCTGCCTGTATGTTTTTCTTTATATAGGTTAGATGAACACAGAGCTCAAGGAGGCTGAACAATAGTAGAGATTCTGTATGCATCTTTTATTGTACATCTGAGTGAAGGCTGGAAGTAGGAGAAGGAGGTGAAAGACTACCTTTTCCTGCTTTTCCTGTACTTTCCTTGGTGGCTTGTTCAGGTTGTTCTTGATTTGTCTGTGGAGAGTGCTGTGTTGCTGTATTTATGTACAATAAAATTGTGAGAAGTTAGTCTCTTTCTGAGAGGACGGGGAAGGCACATGAAGAGAAGTGGCTAAGGAGAAGCCTTACTAAATATAAGAAAAACCTTGGGGACCTAAATGGGTGAGCAATGATGATATGGTTAGTGGAGCTGACTTGTAACTTGAGGAAGAGACATGATGGTGTTTGGAGTATCTTGGATACAAGGTGATGTTCAGATGCACAATGACAATGACCTATTGGGCAATCTTCGTTAATTCTTGCATTGTAACTGTGCTTTAAATTAATGTGAGACAGCCATTCAGTGTGATAAAGAATGGTGCAGAAGTATGAAGGTATGTGAACCCCCATGCCAGGTGAGTGCTGTGCTGAACTGAGACTCTACAGCTCATTTTGTGAAGGGAATGGTTTTAAATGCTGTTGTAATGTATGATACAGCTGATGCTGTTGCAGTTTCCTTTTCAGCACAGTTGATCACAGTAGTCAGGCCACTGTGCTGCTCCTTGTTTACATATGTTATGTTTTGCAGTTGGGGAAAACTAATTATGCTGTTCTTAAAAATAGGTAATTGCTTCACATGCCTAATTGATTTTTTTAGAAATTATAATGCAGATTTGATTGAAGAAAGATTGTGTGTGATCAGCAGTTAGTTTCTGGAGATACACAGTTTTATGAAGTGGAGGCATGTAGTATATGAATATCATCACTTGATATGTGTTTGCAAAATAACTATTTGCAGCTATTTAGTAGTGTTTATCTTAAGTGAATATACGGGTGGATTTTTTTGTTATGAATTCTATACGGAAAATTTTGTTCAGTGACTGCTGGGGGAAAATTGGTGTGAGTAATGAATACAGGCCAAATGGAAAATTAGAAATTATTGTCTAAGGTTAATTGAGTATTCAGTGGGGTTTTTTAAGTGAAACTGAGAATTTTATTAGATTTTTTTACATATCTTTCATAAATTACATGAGCAGTCTGAAAAACATCAGTGTCCTTTTGGTTTGGTTTTTATTGACAAAAA
This sequence comes from Cephalopterus ornatus, assembly GCA_013396775.1. Taxonomy (NCBI): domain Eukaryota; kingdom Metazoa; phylum Chordata; class Aves; order Passeriformes; family Cotingidae; genus Cephalopterus; species Cephalopterus ornatus. The sequence continues at coordinate 25,401 of VZRE01007512.1, read as the reverse complement.
CAGTTTGACAAAATTGAAATAAACTTGCAAAATGTTTTATCCTCAAATATGTTTATGCTTTTAAAAAGATTTTGGATAACAGTTCTGAACTTTTTATGTAGTATTACAAAGGCAAACACATCTGTTGCATTCCACATGATTATTAAACTCTTGGCTTTTTTTTTTTTTCAGTTCGATGCTAAATTTTGTCTTCAGTTTAGCAGTAAAATATTCTGTAAATAAAAAAAAAAATGCTGAAGGGTGAATTATTTCTTCTTCAAATGTGCAGGTGTGCCAGGAACGTGTAACTGAAAGTTACAGGAATGGGAAGAGAAATTACCTTAGTGTTTTAACTGACCGTTTAGAAATCAGTCTGTCTTTCTAGTATTCCTCCATTACTGTGGTTGGAGGCTATCCTAAAATGTCATAACTCTTACAGTATAACTTATATCAGCTCTGAGAAGACCATAATTTCCATTAGGTACCTTGATATACATTGCCTTATCTAAAATGGGAGGGTAAGAAATAGAGAAAAAATTTGTAATAATGAACAGGATATTATCAATATTGCCTTCAGATTCTTCATTTATCTACTATTTGATACCAGTGTTCCCAGAGTCCTGTTTTGTTTCATCTAAAATTCCATGTTTCCTTTCACTGTCTTTAACTAGAGCCAGTAAGTAAGAGCCAGAAATAATCTTTTGCAGTAATAGAGCAAAAGGAAGAAAAATATCTCTAGTGTATGTATTTGTGTGAATGGTGGAAGGAGTTCAAGTCTAATTCTATTTTCCCTCAGAAAAATGGTTGATTAAAGCATGCCATGGCAGAGGAACATGGTAGATGAACTGAATATCTGATTCCTGTGGAGTTCAGCTCCCTGACACTCTGTCACTTAAGTTCACAAGATGCTCTTGAAAATATTTCCTTCTGGTATTTTGCTCCCTACAATATAAACTTGGCTGCAGTAATTGCTTCACTTTCCCTTGATCTCCCCTCACCCCCCCTCTTTTACTATCTAAGAATTCTTATCAGACTTTGGGAGTAAAGTACTCTGATATATGAGCTTCTGGATGGTGCATCGTATTTGTCAGCCTTCTGACGCAGAATAGATAAAATATGGCTCTATAATGCTGTTGAAGAAATAGGATAGATTTTTTTTTTTACAGAAATATGTCTCAAAAGTAACTTGAGTCAACTTCTTCCTGATGTTTTATACCATGTTAGCCAGCAACCCAAAATTTTGTGCAGCATGGAAGGTGATTAGAGACAAGCCCTTGACAGCATTGCTCCTAGTGGGTTGTGTACTCTAGTTCAAGAATAAGATCCTTTTATCAGTAGAAAAGATTAGTGAAGTTGCATGTTCAAAGATATTAAGGTGTAATATAATCGAATTAGGTTATCATTTTTTTGAGTGCAAGTACACAATTCTGTGAAACAGTAACCAATACCTGGGGATTTTGACACTCTTGAAATGAGGGGGTTTTCATTTTGCTGTTCTTAATGTCTTGCAGGATAAGCAGAATTTTTCTCAAGTGTAATGCAAAATATAATTGCAACCTAACATCTTTTGCCTACTGCCCATTTTCTTATAGATGCCAATCTTTTCAGGATAGGTATTTAGGCTTTGTTCATTGCTTGTGTTGCTATCCTTTACCAAAACCCAATTTACTACCTGATAAGGTATTCTAAAGGTATTAAGATTGTGAAGGTGAACACAGAACAAAACTGACATGATCAAATAGCAGCATTTCCTAGGCTTTCCTGACTGCTTCCTTTCTAAGTGCATATCAACAGTTCCTAAAAACCCATAAGGTGAGAATCAGGCTGTGTTCAACAAAATCCAAGCAAACTTTGTCCTTATCCCTGAAGTAGTTACTTTAGCAGAGAGTGGCTGAGAATTGATAGAGGTTGCCTAGACTTGCCTTGAGCAGTCTTGATCAGATTATCAAAAGAGATCCTTCTCTAGACATTCTTCCCAACTGATGTGTAACTGAGTATTTTAGCTTTCTGGATATTTCTTATTGGCCCAACCATTAATATTATCCCTTGTAAAGCCAGGGAAGTCTGAAGTCCTAGTGAGTAAAACACACAGTGTTGAGAAAAAGGTTCTTGGTCAACAGTTTTAGTTCCTTTGGGGAAAAAAGAAACAAGTGTGCCGCTTCATTCAGACATCAGTGGCAGTCTACTGCTTCCTTTCAGTTCTTAGTGAAATGATTTGCCTCTCTGCAGTATTACAAATAAAATTAAACTTGTCAGTACTCAAACACTACAGATTTTTCTGTTAGCACATTTTTATGTTGTGGTCATCAGTTCTGGTATTTATAGAGTCTAGTCTGAGACTAATCTTCATGATTTGGCTGTGGTGGAAGTTTCCTAACTGTTGAAACTCTTGAAGAGAAGGTCACATTTAAATAAGAAATTGCTTTTCTTATCTGAAATACATATTTCCGTGATGTTCAAAATCCTTGCTCAAGAAATAAGTGTCTTAGCACTTGATACACGGACTCTTTGCATTTTTAATATATTCATAAATGGTATTTTGCATTTAACTTGCTTTGTATTGTGCATGTTGTTATAAGGTTTAATGTACTTCAGTGCTAAGATTTGGGTAAGACTTGGTGGGGGATTTTTTTAATTCTTTCTGCAAGGATATATATATTTAACAATTACAGCTATAGAGAAGGAGGCATTAAATAACACATTTTTTTAGAGATTCATGTTACCTTCATCAGGATGAATGTGTTATTTTTTGCCATAGTTAAATTACTAAACTTTATACAAAATATATAAATAAATAAACACATATACTAACTTGACTGATTGAAGAGCATACATGCAGATAGTGCACTAATAAATCCCTGTCCAAGTAGATTGTAAAATAAGGTTGCATGTAAATGTATTCAAGCAATATGGCAATTTATTGGCAGGAAGAAATGTCACCGAGAGTCATAGCTATTACACTTGAATACAAACAGGGGAGCAAAAAAGGCAAGAGAGAGGAAATGGGTAATTCACTGAGTGGTTTGGATTGGAAGGGACCTTAAAGATCAACCAGGTCCAACCCCCTCTGCCATAGAAGGGGACACCTTCCATAAGACCAGGTTGCTCAAAGCCTCATCCAACCTTAAGCACTTGCATTTGTGTCGTCTCTGGGCAACCTGTTCCAGTGCCTCACCACTCTAATAGTGAAGAATTTCTTCCTAATAATAATTTAAATCCAGTCCCGTTCAGTTTAAAGCCATTCCACCTTGTCCTATCACTGCAACCTGTTGTAAAAAATTCTTCTCCATCTTTCTTGTAAGCCCCCTTTAGGTACTGAAAGGCTGTAATGAGATTTCAATGGAGCCTTCTCTTCTCCAGGCTGAACACTCCCAACCGTCTCAGCCTTTTCTTCGTAGGAACTGTGCTCCAGTCCTCTGATCATCTTGGTGGCCCCTTCTGGACTCAGCAGGTTCATGTCATTCTCTTTTTTGGGGCCCCAGAGTTGGACGCAGTACTCCAGGCAAAATCTTTTTGGTTTTTGGTTTTGGTTTTGTTTTGTTTATTAGTAAATTTTATCTTCTCCATGGACTCCTCTTCTATTAGAAAGTTTTGAACAGAATCTGCTCCTTGGAAGACTCCTGGCCTGAAATAGAATGGAATCCATGACTGTTGGAGGGTGTTTCTGTCTGTGCATTCAGAGGTAGAAGAGAGCAGTACTTGAAGCCATGAAAATAGGTGGAAACTTCTGTATCCTTTGTAATCTCCTGTTTCCAACACAGAAGGCAAATGTCATCTGCCACATTGCAATGTGACAATATTGTCTTATGGTATAAGGACGATTTGACACAGCAAAGGATTTCTGATTGCAAAGTCAAGGGTTCTGTCCCTTCTTTAAAGTAGCAGGGACCTTGGGTGGTCATCTAGTCCAACTTCTGCTTGAAGCAAGTCCAACTAGATCAGATCAACCTGTTGATTGGTATGATAAGCTGAGAACTTGTGAATTAACCCCAGCCTGTTACAGAAGTTCACAATTACATCTTTGATGAAAATATGCTGTTTCTTTAATTATTTAGTCTAAACCTTTCCCTATGCATTACATTTTCCAAGCTTGTTTTAGAAAAATAGTAAAATTTTTTGACATTCATTCTTCAAAAATACTTCTGTAACACTTGCTTTTCAGCAAGGTAATCCTGTTTATACACTGCATACATAATTTTCTGTAGTCCAAACTAGTGAATTATTAGTCTAAATGTCTAAATATATATATCTAAATGTGGTCTGGAAATAGGTTCACTCTGTGTGCAGCCCAGGCTGTTAAATATTTTCATACAGTTTCTTTTTCTACCATTAATTAGTTCTAAATGTTAAAAGTTTGATAGCTCTCAGGCTTTCTTCTTCTGATTTGAAGGTTAATCAGACAAGGCCGTTCTGAGAATGTCTGCTAAAAGCAGCAAATGAATTATTTAGCAGTATGGTTAGTTTAGGTTTAAGTTTTTGTGGACTCATTTGTTCTGGAAATTTTTATTTTTTATAGGTAAGGCTTTGTTTTTTTCCAACCTTTCTAACTTTTGCCTTATCAGGTATATCATTTACTAAAAGTGGTTCAAGGTGTCAATCACAGTAGAAAAATAAATACCAGAGAAATAGTGCCTTCCTGTATTTAACAAATACATGTTAATAACCTGAATATAAATTAACATTACTGGAAATTGCAAAGTTTACCTGTGGGTAATGTTAATGATCCACTACCTTTAAATTTGCTGGAAAGGTAGAGAACAATTTGTCTGGAATTCTTCACACAAGAGGCAAAAATCAGATGTGGTCCTCATGTGGGCTTCTTCAGCATAGTTATTCCTGGTGGCAGGATGTAATCCAGCTGCAGTCCACTGACTTTGCTGAAACGCTAGGGTAGATACAATCTGTGACCAGGAGGCAGTTGACATCAGCTCTCAATGCAACGTTCCTAACTTACCACTACGCCAATTAGATAGCAAGGTTAGCATCTTCTGTTTCTTCTAGAATTAATCTATATGCTTTCAAGAGTGATCCTTGAAGACAGGCATTTGAATACTTCCTTAATTAGCATCCGACTGCAACACTGACAGAAGTCTGTGTTTTTACATCCTTGTTAAAGTGCTGTTGGAAGACCTGTTTATACGCTTTCTAATTGTGGTATCTGCTCATGCAAAGCATCCATAAAACTTCCCTTGGAAAACTAGATTTGATTAAAAGTGACTCAGGGCACCAGAAAGCTGAGTAGAATTTAACTTTTCATTAAGACAGTTGCAAGAATGTTACTAAGCAGGTTCCCACAGTGCCTGTCTGTCCCATCTGGCTAAAGCCCTGGTGTTCTTAATCCTTCACTTTGATAAATGCTAAAAGTCACACAGTTTCTGCATGTTTGACTCAAAATGATTGTAGTAAGTCTCGCTGTACAAAAGGGTTCGTGTTTATCTGCCTGATGCTACTTTTAGTTCAATTAAAGTAAGGAGAAGTTAAAACTATGAAGAGGGGCAGGCTGTGGCAAGTGGGGCATTAGCTTGGGAGGGGGTCTGTATTAAAGCTCTGCATTTTATGCCTGGCATTAATTATTGATAGTGTATGGGACACTAGTGCAGAACGAATGTGGAAAATGAAATGGTAACTAATCCTGTGCTATTTAAAAGGAAGGAGTTGAAAATTTCCCTTGGAGTTCAAAAGTATATACCTTTGCATAAGCACACCTTGTTAAGTGTGTACCTCTGACTTCCAGCACCATCTGATTCTATTTCTTTGTGCTGCATGAAAGCTGGGAAGAGAGTATTATTTTATCTGTAGTTACCTGGTTATCAGTGGTTTTTTTTAGTGCAAGACTAATATTTGTCAATTGTTCTTCTGTCTGCATTCTGACACAGGTTTATTGTGTATTGGGGCAAGTCATCAACCTGCTCTTTGTTTCCATTCCTATAGCTGTACAGTAGAAGTAATACTCCCAATAATTAAAATCAATTTGTTTGGCTGGTCTTTTGAAGTGACAGGAAGTAACTAATGCAAGCATTAATATGTGTTGCAGAGATGCATCCAAATTATGCTGCACCAAAGTATTTAAAATCTGAGCTACTGACCTGTAATGTCATCTAGGAACTTCCAGGTTGGTTTTGTACGGTTGCAGATCCACAGTAGGGATCTGAGAAAGAGACAGAGTTTGTTCCCTGTTTTGTTCAGGTGTTACTAGTTTGCTGTGTTATTTAAACCTTCCGCACGTGATAAGAAAGAGTAATGTATTCCCAAAACTGTGAAGTTTTTATTAAAACTTCCACATTGACCAGGTTGTGGCTAGTCCTGCTTAGAAACAGATCAACAATACATTGCTCCTTACAAGTGACACTGGAAAATTTGTGTTACCAAAGACACAATAGTAACTGACAATATTAAGAATCTAAAATGAAAAGGCATTTGAACTAAAATCTTATCTAAAGTCCTTAGCATTTGATGTTTCTTTGAAATATTGGGGACCATGGTCCATTTATTTCTTGAAAGGTATGATGGAACTTAATAGGGCACAGGGGGATAGGTTATTAGCAGTTACCCTTTCACTATTTACATATTATAAATAGGATTAATTCATATAAACTAATTCCAAATGCAACATAAAGGTAGAGCTGAGGCATTTAAAGGTGGGGTGAGAAGGAAGTCTTACAAAAAATTGTTATCTTGGGCTAAACAGCCTAATTTGTGCTTCAGTACTGTTTCAATACAATTCAGAATGAAACTTCAGTATAATAATAGTAAAATTATTTACTTTGCTATTTCAGCACCAGATGATAAAACAGCTGTTTTAAATGTTGCTCTCCATAGGCACTTCTCTGAGACTTATGGGTTGAAAAAGAATGTGGATGGATAAAAACACTGAATGATATTCTGAACAGATAGTCTTTGCCCTTAAAGCACTGATTAGTTTTAATATGGCCCTTAAAAAAATAAGAGTAATAGTTTTGGTCAAAGTTTGGCTAACTGAACTAAAACTGTACAAGAAGGATCAAAAACAATGAAAATACTTAGGAAAAGCAAATTACTGATCTGGAACAGAAAGATCTTTAGAAATTCCCTACTGTTGTAGGAGGGCATGTGAGAATATGTGTGAAAACAGATGCTACAATGGAAAGGAAGTACAAGCAGTCTCATATTCATTAAAATTGAATTTTGGACATCAGTTACATAGGGTGATCCTAGAATTACATCGTTTTTCAGAGGCTGTAATGTGGTGTTTAATTTTATTAATACTGGCAGTAGCCAGTAGCGTGTGGTTGGACATGCATTATAACATATAGATCAAAACATATAGTACCCTTATATTTTGGAATCTGACAAAAAAATCTGATTTTTTTTTTCAAAAGAAAACTACTGTGACAGTAGTAGTTTGACAGTAGACTGTGTAATTTCTGTACTGTGATTCATATGCTGTAGGCCCAACTGATTGTGACTTTTTTCAATCTTGAAATTTAAGAATTTTACTTTGAATGAGTAGTTTATAACATCCACTAAACTGTAACAATACTAGGAAGCAGACATGTTTCTTGATTGTTGCCCTGTTGTCTGAGAAATATTGGGTGTGAGTAAATGGAAGAAATAATTATTTTTCTAATGAAAACCTAATGTCTGTATGCTTTTTTTTTAGCCTGTGATAGGTTTAGCAATGATTCAGCAAGCTAAAATGTGAAAACCACAAGTTGATCTATTTCTGGACAAAACAAATCAAAGAGAATCTAAAGCCAGATTTGAGTTGATTTGCATACTCTACCCCATGAGTCCAGTGAGATCAGAGTTTAAATGAGGTCAGCATTTGGACTAGTTTTTGGAGAGTTCATCAGGTAAAGACCGATCTTGTCAGCTACTCTATGGAAAATCTGGTGCTGGATTTCACGTGCTTGTGAAAAACTGAAAGGGCTTAAGGATTTCTTAAAAGGCTCTTAGAACTACCTGGAGGTAACCTCTGTAATATGAAAGGCTGAGCACACCTATTCAAAGTTATCCAAAGAAACAGCTGTATCCTGAACTCCTGCTTAATAGGACCAATAGGGAGGGTGATTAATGAATGTGCATTGGTTAGAGATCTCACCGGAGTGCTGGGAAATGGACAGTCCTCAAAGTAACAATCAACATTAGTGTGTGATGGAGCAGATGACAGGGCTGTCATCTTATTCTCAGAACTGAATGGTGAGTTTTTGAGGTGAGCTTTCTGAGATTTTTCTCTTCAATAAAGACCGGTCTAAAATCTTCATGGAAAACAAAGTCACATTTTTTAATATAAAAACAACTTGACATTTTTCAGTATACTTTTTAATGAGCATTGCTTTGAGCTATGTTATAATGAAATTTGCTTAAAAGTAGAACAGGCTGGTGATACTTGGCAGAACGATGTGACATATGGTAAAACAGTTGTGATTTATTGGCAAGTGCTCTCATTTTTGGAAAGAGTGGCTTTCAGCACTTTCTTGATATTCAGGTCTTTAAGGGAAAGAAACCCTTACTGAGAAGTATATGTAGATTACTTTGAAAGGTAAGGCCTTTTAATAAGGGTAGGACAGGAAGCTTTCTAATTTGTTCTTTGTTTTACATGTGGCATCTGACTTTTTCCAAGATTTTTATCCCATTTTCCTCCTTTTTTAGAAACATCAAAATACACTGTAGCTTAAAGGTAAGGGAGCATTTTAAACTTAAATTTAAATTTAATTTGAAATTTAAATTTAAACTTAAAAGATGGGATTTCTGGGGCTGAGATCCACTTACTTCATAGTAGCTGTGTATTTATGTGTGGATTCCTTGCACTTGACCATATCTTGCAAAAACTACTGCTAAAGTTATGATTGTCAAGACAATGTCACGTCATCTATAGACTCAGTAAATGAGTACAGGAGGAGTTACTTGGATTGATTTTTTTTTCACAGCATCCTGACACAGTTCCAGCTGGATTTAAGGTAGACATTTAACTTTCACTGGTTATAGTACACAGCAATATCTTCTTACTCTCCTTTCCAAAGAGTGGTTTCCTCTCTAGAGAGATCCTTGTCCCAAGCGCCAACCTTTCCTCTAATGAGTAAGCAGTACAACTCCTGCTACCCTTGGACAGGTAAAGGAGAATTCTTTGTACCCATTTCTCTACATTTGTGACAGTAGACAAGCAGGTGACATAACTGTGCTTGATGATGCTAGGTGAGTACACCCCTATTATCATGGTGTGACCGACGTATAGCACTACTTTTCAGATGAAAATTTTAAAGTACTTGATTGGCAGCTTTCTGTTTTGCTTCTTTCTTATCCTTTCATTGAATACAGGGCCTTAAAGTGTGTGTGCATATGTGCATATCAGCTTAGAAACAGAGCTGAGAAATGGAGTAGTGAGGGTGCAAAAAAATGAAATGTAAAGTATTTCCATTTATATTTTGATAAAAGTCTGTTAGACCCCCCCAGTTGCGTGTAGTCTCCAGTTCGTATTACGGGTCCCGAGTCTGGTTTTATCTATTGCAAGGTGTGGGGGGAACCCAAACCAAGATGAAGTATTTCTAAACTTTTCCAGAAAAAACACAATTACTTCAGTATTTTACCTGCTATTCATTTACGGACATATGGGAAATAGGAAAGGAAATGTTAAATGTCCTTCTTCAGGTTCTGTTTTTAATAGCTTGCATGTGCAGTCATAGGTGATATTTCCTGCCCGTAGCCAAAGGATTGTGGTGCTGCCACAGATTCTTAGTTCGTCGAAGAAATAATTAGACCTATCTTCTCGTGATGTTGTGGGGGTGTCAGATTTTAAATACTGGTATGCTTTCAGGACTAGGATTTTTTTAGGTTTTTTTTGTTCAGTTGTTTTGTTTTTTTTTTTTTTTGTCAGAATTCATTGTTGTAATAGGATATAGGATCTTGAAAAGGATTATATAAAGTTATTGGATTTTTTTGTTTAAAGAGTATGGCAAAGGTGAAATACCACAGTACTCTCAGAGGAGAGGTCTGTCACTAGAGGTGTTTCAGGTCACACAGGGAAGGCATGGAGCTACTTTACGGGAGAAGCTGCAATTACTTTCACAGTTTGGTCAGATGTTAACCCATATTACAGATCTTTGGCTGTGTCCCAGACTCATGAGCTCATGAGTTATTAGCCTACTTTTTTTTTTTTTTAAATGAAAGATTCTTGCCGTTGTGATTGCAGAGCATGAAATAGTGCTCTGAAAAGTAACTTAGAGGGCAGAGCTTCAGCGAGGCAAATGCCCTTTGAATTAGGGGGCGGCTACAAGCTGGGTCAATTACACTGGCCTGCAGGCATGTGTGCAGGGAGGTGGGGTCTGGCAAGAGTCAAGGAAAGAGGCAGACAAGTATGAATTATCTTCATTTGAACTGGCTGCTTTTTAACTAATTAATAACTCTGGACGAGGACCTCAGTAACAAACTAAAACAAACTTTCAGTATTGCATAAATTCAGTCCAATCTTCCCTTTTTCACAAAACTATGAATGACTGGTCCTGAATTTAGTGTCCTGTGACGTGGTACACGCTGGAAAATCCTAATTGTTTTGTTTCTTTGTTTTTAAGAATTATTATATGGCAACATACAAAATATATAATTACTGAAATTTGCTAAATACACTTACTGCTACATCCTTTCAATCTATCTTTAGTATTCAAGTGATTTTCTGGGGTATTTTTAGGGAGGTAAAACAATTAATAGCCTTTTTTTGGCATAGAAATACTCAGTCTTTTTTCTGTTGTGTGTATGTGTGTGTATATATGTTTATATATTGCTGATCTTTGGGTTGTGTAGATATAATTGAGAGGTGTCTGTGCCAAAAATTCAGTTAATGGTTGCCTTATTTGGGGTTTTTGACCAGCATGCAGGAAGTGTCTTAATTTTAGTTTTTTCCCTTGAGTATAAGCACTGAGAGGGGTTTCTAATTAGTGAAATTTATAGGTTAGTTATGAATCATCTCCTGAAATGAGCTACATGAATTTGAGTCATTAGTACTGGATGTTTTCCATTATGATCTTATGCATTTCTGCTTAGTCTTTGGCAAGAATATTGCATTTGTTTTCCAGTTGCGGTTTCTCAGTGTGGGCGCATGCTAAACCTTGAATGGGAAGGAACAGTTAGGACTGGACATCCATTGACATATGAGATGTATGGTTCTGCAAGTTAGATGATGGTTGTACTGAAGCAAAAGTAGTGAGGGAAGATATTTCATTACCGTTAAAAAAGCAACTAAGGGTATAGAGTTTTTTCCTAAGTGTGGAACAAGTGTTATTTGGCCTAGTTTGAATGTGATTACATCATTTTATTATAAGTTAATCCGACTGTAGCTGGTGAGAAAGGTTTGCTCTATATGCTGAGCACTCCATGAACAAAAGATGCTATGTAGCTTCTTCCTGGAAGAATTCCTAGTCTATAAGAGTTCTCCTGGTCCCATTCCTGAGAGTCACAGTTAGGATCTCACAGTGGTAGTGGTCAGGTAAAATGAAGTAGCTGATAATGTCTTGATAGCATATGGTGACTTACACTTTTGTATTAGTCTGCTTTAATAGGCTAAATAAAGATTCTAAAGCTTGGGGGTTGTTTTTAGAATCGTAATTAGATATTTTTTGCTGTTGTAGTTCTCATTACAAATCACAAAGAAACAAATAAAAAACTAAGCAGACATGGGAGGAGAAAGAAGAAGATCTTTTTTCCACTTTTAATTTGAGATCTCAGGACTTAAAATACCCATGCAAGGTGTGGGTGCAATTTATGCCTGCAACCAAGATTTAAGTCACCTGTTAGGATGGCTAAAAGGTAAGGCTGCTCCAATTCAAAGTCTATGGAATAAGCTAGTCTTGAATGCACTCCATCAGTTCTGCCAAAACTGTTCCGTTTTGAAGGAGTAACCACTTCCTCGAGGAGGATCCTAAACAAAAACCCACCAAGAACATCTAACTTGCTCCTTGTGTCATTGTTTAAGCTTTTTATAGGAATAGCAAGGGGTCTGTCAAGTTCCATCTTTGCGGTAGATGTACTCTGCAGACAGCAAAGCCTCAGCTGTCAATCTGATTCTGTTACCATTCTTATAAATGGGCCATTTGACAGTTTTCATCACACTGTTGGAATGATTCTTGTTATCCTAGCTCTTGTGCAAAGATCTTTCTTGTGTCTATGTTAGCAAAGAGCTTGACTTTAAAACACATTTTTACTACATGTTATGCAGTAAGATACAGTGCAAGTTTCCACGTTGATGAGAAAACCTTTTCAGAAAACACTTAAGCAGTTTCATGATTCTTCTGTGACAAAAAAAGGTTAGGATTTAAGCAGATAAAAATGCTATTCTAATCCATCATTCATTTCATCCCGCTATGAACAGAACAGATGCATAAAAATAATCTAAATATAGGCATTTTTTACAATATGGTGTCAGGTATACCCGGAGTGATTCTTACTGATACTGTACAGGTGAAGATTATTACCAGGTGACATGCACAATTTTGTGGTACTTTTTATGAGTTAGGGATCACAATAAGCTTTTCTCAACCCCCTGACTTATTGACAGTGCAAATTCCCAACTTTCATTTTTATACTTGAAAATTCAGAAGTTGCTTCTACTCGCATTAAAGCCATGACCAAAGTCCCATATAGTTGATCACCTCTCAGATGAGATGTTTTAGATACTTTCTGAACTGTTTCCTTCTAGGGGATTTATTTATAAGGAGAACTCTTAAAAAGAAAAATCAAGGAAAATTATAACTAGTTAAAAGAATTGACAACTATCAACTGTTTTAACTGTTCCAAATGTAACCAAACCCTTTTCCAGGGAGATAGGAATGGGATTTTCCTCCTTCCCCCTTCTCAGAAAGAGTAATGAGTTGAGAAGGAGAGAGAATTCATTATTGGGTTGGAAGGCCACTTTAAAATTTTAAGTGTGTTCATTCTTTGTAGCCATGTTGTTGAATTATCAGATCTATGAAATGCATGTTTCATACTTGTTCTGTCTTATTTAAGTAAAATATTTTAATTCACAGAATCATAGAACTATTAGAATCTCGATAGAATAATAGAAAGATCATATTTTAGAGTTATAGAAATAATTTACTTGGCAAATGCTACTGTTTTAGGCAGTGTTGGCTGCTTTGGATGCCAGATATGTCCCTGCCTCTCTTCTCTCACAGCTGACTTATACATGATAAGGCAGCTGCTATAGGGAGAACACTGATATCACTGGCAGTGTGTGGAGCAGAGAGCAGAATTGGGATGGGAAATCAAGATCCAGAAGAGAACAGGTGACTGTTCCATATGGGGAGAAATAAGCTAAAGCAGCTGGTTTTGTATTTGAAAATATGAGCTTATAGAGGAGGTCAGCTTTGTTACTGGCTTGGACTTTCAGATCAAAATGACTGTGTTGGAGGGATATTTGGCAAATAATTTCTGTAGAATATCACTGCTGTGAAGTGGGAAATTTAATGGCTAGCTTACCATAACACTGGCAAATAAATGAACCTGAGGAAAATTTCTAAAGCTTAAAACTAGCTGGTTTTAAGTTATTTTAGACTTTACTTAGCAGTGGCAACTGAAATAAATAGAATCCTTCATACAAAAGGAATGTCTGTCATCCTTCAGCTTTGAGCTCTGGAAATGAGACCATTGTCATACACTGTACAGAATCTGTATTGTATTTACATGTTTTCAATTTTTCTGCCATCAGTCTTGGAGTATAAGAAAATAATTTTGGGGTCTACATGACAAAAGGATTCTCATCACTTGTATAACCTTGGTCAAATGTTCTTTTGAGCCCATTTTCTCTGATCTCTGTATTAGATGCATTCCCTACCATTATGCATTGTGAACTTTGTGATCCTACTGAGTGTCAGGAACTATAAATGTAAAAGAGCTAAGTGGTTAGAGAAGTATGTATTTTGATCTGCAGAAGAACAAAATATTCCGGAGAGCCTGTTTTGAGGAGCCAATAGCTTAAGATCTATGTCTTGCTATCTAATCTTCCTTTCCTACTGAAAGTACTAAGATGTCACTGAAAGTGAGGTACTTCAGTGTAATTGCATCATCATTCTCTGCATGCTTAACCATGATGCTCTTCCTAGCATGGAGAGGCAGCCTATTAAGAGAAGTTCTGATTTTTTATAAAAATAATGGAGCATAGTGTATGTAGGCTGAAATGCCAAATATTCTTCTAAGGCTATACAAGCCTTTTTTCTTTAGTCACATAGGTTTGACTTGGAGAGCTTAAAGTATGATAAAGATGATCTAGTACTGTTTCTTGTTATGTACTCTATTGAATAAGACTGAGCTGAGCTAGGAGAAGGCGTGTTAAAGAATGTGTGTAGTCTTGTGTAGCTTTTGTAAAGCTGATATTAACAGATGTGATTACTGAATACCTGTGCAGGCTCTTCTTTCTTATGAATGGATGAGGTCAGATGGGACCTCTGCGTGATCATAGTGTTCAGCCCCTTAGCTCAAGCAGAGTCACCTAGAGCAGGTTGCCCAGGACTGTGTCCAGATGTTTATGGGTTTTTTAGTATTTCCAGTGATGGAGATGCTACAACCTCTCTGGGCAACCTGTGCCAGTGCTTAGTCACCCTCACAGTAAAAGGGTTTCTTGATGTTCAGACAGCACCTCCTGTGTTCCAGTTTATGTCCACTGCCTCAGGTTCTATCATTGGCCAACACTGAAAAGTACCTGGCTCCATCTTCTTTATATCTTTCCTTCAGCTATTCCTATTCATCAATAAGATCGTCCCTAATCCTTTTCTAGGCTTAACAGTCACAGCTCTCTCAGTCTTTCTTTGTATGAGAGGTGCTTAAATCCCTCAGTTATTTGGCTCTCTCAAGTAGCTTTATGTCTTGCACTGAGGAGCCTAGACCTGAACACAGAGTGGCCTCACCAGTGCTGTATAGAGGGGAAGTATCAACTCCCTTCATCTCTTGACAGTGCTCTACCTAATGTAGCCCAGGATACTTTTAACCTTTTTTTAACCTGGTAAGGGCACCTTGTTAGCTCACGTTCAACTTGGTGTCCCCCAGGATCCCAGGTCCTCTTCTGCAAGTGTGCTTTCCAGATGACCATTCCCAGCATGTGTCGGTATACCGGGTAATTCCCTCAAAGAAGCAGAATTTTGCGCTTCTTGTTTCACCTTGTGGTTCCTGTCAGAACATCTCTTCAGCCTGTCTGGATGGCAACATGACCCCTCTGGCATATTGGCTGCTCCTCCCAGTTTTGTGCCATCCGTAAATTTTCTGAGGGTGTGCTCTGCCCCATCATGTAGGTCATTAATGAAGACATTAAGTGGGACTGGTCCTGGTATTGACCCCAGGGTACATTGCTAATTCCTGTTCTCCAGCTAGACTTTATACCGTGATCACTACCCTCTGGGCCCAGCTAATCAGCCAGTTAGCAATCCACTTGCTGTCTGCTCATCCAGCCCATACATCAACAGCTTGTCTCTGAGGATTTTATGGGCGACAGTGTCAGAGGTATTCCCGACGTCCAGTTAGACTTATCTACCTCTAGAAGCCCTGTTTGCCTTTGACATTCCTCACCGTAGCAAATGCATAGGAAAAATATGGTCCCTATGTTATTTTTTCTGTTAGTTTTTTATTTTTACAGTATTTCTAGAAGCTTCTAAATGATAGAAAAAGTTTAAAAATAGTAATAGCACAAAATTGTTGTAATACAAAAACAAGGGTAAGTACTACATAGCTATTTATGTACACATGCTATTGCCCTCATTGCGGTTACACTTGTTTCAGTTACTGCAGTGACCAATTAATAAGGCACTGGATTTAGATGTTGGGGTTTTTATGTTGCTGGCAAATACGGACTTGACTATTTAGTTCAGGAAAGCTGCTGCTGAGTGTTCAGGGCAAGAAGAGGTGGTGTCATTACAGTAGAATTTCCTTAGACCCTCTAGTTGAAGATCTTAGGAAATAACAAAGTTTATCTATAGGCTTTCCCTTCCCTGGAAAGTGGTTCCCTCTTGCAAAATATTGGTTTTGTTTTGAATACATTAAATGATAACCTTTACACAATGAATACTCGTTTATCTCTGAGGTGTGAGCCTAAATAGCAAATCACTTTTATTACTAAGTATGCATTTGTTCTTGTTTATAAACCCTGGGGGTTTCAAGTAATTGTAAGGGAATGGTTGGATGTTATCCCTTCCTTCTCCCAAGCAGCACTGTTAAGGTGAATCAGTGTCTGAATCAAAGGCTGCAACTGCATATATATCTTAAAGGTTTGTATATATGTGCATAACTGTAGTAAAATTAACCCCAGTGGTTTCATTTCAGTGTGCTAGAAACAAAAATAGATAAAAAGCTGCGAGTTCTCATAGGACCTCTCCGTTGCTCAGGTGGTATTTGAACAGTGCTGAGGCATTAAAGCTGAGCACCAGTGCAGTTACTGAAAACAGCTCAGAGGTACATATTACACGAGCGATGCGCATGGTGTGCCATCTTCAGTGCTAGTCTTAAGAGATTCCACGCAAGGCTAAATCAAGTTGAGGGCCTCATCAAAAATTTTTTGCTTAATTTTCTCAGGGTAGAATGACCCTTCCAGGTTCTATAAAAGAAACGATGGGACTAGAGGAGATAACACTTCTCCCTCACTCTCACAAAGCTCAATCCTTGATTGTCGATAAAGATATCTGCAGTCTTTAGATGTAAAATTTTATGTGCTAGCCTTAAACTTAATTATTGCTATTTAACAAACAAATCATTGCCTTCCTGATTTTGGAGTCTGGACAAGGATGAATAATCACTTCTGAAGACCTGTGAAGGGTAACCATGTGTCCTGATTTTAACTGGGATAGAGCTATTTTTCTTCCTAGTAGCTGGTATAGAACCGTGTTTTGGGTTTAGGATGAGGATAATATTGATAATACGCTGATGTTTTAGTTCTTGTGAGGCAGCCCTTACCCTAAGTCAAGGACTTTTTGGCTTCTCACATCACATTGACAGTGAGTAGGTTGGGGGTCATAAGAAGCTAGGAGGGGACACAAGTGGGACAGCTGATGGAAATCAGCCAAAGGGATGTTCCGTACAATATAATGTCATGCTGAGTATATAAACTAGGGGGAAAGGTTGCCAGGGACTGCTTAGGAAAGAGGCTGGGCATCACTCTGTGGTGGTAAGTAATTGCATTGTGCATCTCTTCTTTTGTA
>VZRE01007511.1:287768-361625 GCA_013396775.1 Cephalopterus ornatus | reverse complement strand
TTTCCCTTATTCGCGTCTATAACAATGTGATACTTCATTGTTAGTGGTGTTGGAAGCAGCATGCTCATTGTGGTTTAGCACTCAGGCAGAAATTTAGGTATGATAAATTAATTCCAAACAGGTGATCACACAGCATGTACCCAAAACAGTCCCAGCTATAGCTGTCAGCTATTTCTCCCTGGTTTTCGGAACATGGTTTAGTGGTGAATGTGGTGGTGGTGCTAGGATGATGGCTGGACTTTATGATCTTGGAGGTCTTTTCCAACCTTGAGTATTCTATGTTTCATGATTCTGTTACCTTGGGGAGGGGGAGCTTTAGACTTCATTATTCTTTTTTGATTTAATTTGTCTGTATTTTCTCAACTTGCATAAAATTTACTTCTTATTAGACCTATCAGTCATAAGAGTGACATGAAAATGGATCAACATAGAACTACTTGAGTTGTGCAAAAAAGAGCAGGGGAGAGATGGAAGAAAATGTTCATTTTTGTACGCTTACAGTTACATGATGAATCATAATCTCTATTACATATAATACACATAGGGACTGGTCATAGTAAATACATACAGTTTAAACCTGAGTGGAAAAAGTTCCTTGATCTCAGGAACCTTAAAACAGTTTAAAAAGGTTCCCATTCTATCTTTAAAATATTGTATAAAAATGTGACTATCATTATTTTTTTCTCTGTGAAAACATGCAAATACTTGACCATTCATATAGCAATATTATTTAACTTCAAGCAGGTATGTGAATATAAGTATTCTTGAATTTAAAAGTTGTATTTAAGTCACTACTTTTAACTACTATTTTGGTGGATTGCTCTCAGTGACTCTTGCTGGAGATATTTCACCTTAAAAGAAAACTAAATAACCCCTGCACTGAGGAACTGAACCTTGCTTTGTACCTTTCTATGTGAGTATAAGTCGGTTATTTTTCTACAGCTGGTAAGTCTCTGTCTGATCTTGACAGAAACATAATGGAAACTGAAAACATTTCAAAGTTTGTTTTTCTTTTCGATTCCTTACTTTTTTCGTATAAAGAGAAAAATTTACTTGAACAGAATTTTTAAAATAGTCCCGGCAAATTCTAGCCAACATGGCTCTCAAAATTTTAGTGGAGCTGAACCACAGTCACAGATGAAAAAGACAACGTCAATAAATTAACTAGTCTTGCAAATAATTCAGTTGTTAAAAGAAGTAGTCTTCCAAGAATCCTGAGTGAAGTATAAAAATACCAAAAATTAAGAAATAGTAGGGAGGAGAAGGAGGAGGGAATGCTGACCTACATGAATCTGAGGAAACATTTTCTGTATGTATGAAATAAGGTGAGAAAAAAAGTAAGGAGTTTCCTACTTATGCCTTAAGTGAATGCAATAATACAGTATAGCAGTACTGAGGCTGAGAACTTCATTTTCACTTCAGGTCTAGAAGAGAGTTACTTTGGAGTGTTATTATTCCCAAATCTCTCAGGAGGACTGTGGCAGACAGGACTGGGCCTACAATCTTGAATGCCATTATTTGAATCTGTCTTTTCTGTGTCACACTAGTTTGAGTGTATATAGTATACTACCTTTAATTAATTGAGTGTTTATGTGTTAAAAAGTTATTCACTTGTGCACAGAGCGATTTGCCAGGATTTATGATGGGAACGTTTTATAACAGCAGCATGTGTTTCCCTACAGTTTGTATAGGTTCATTCATTATAATTTTTCCTGATGTTTTGCCTACCATATTATTAACCTCCCCAAAGCAATGAAATAGCAGCTTGTCTTCTCATAGCAGAGAAGCGAGAGGAATAATTATGAATGTGGAAATCCCAGTGAAAACATGCTTCTATTGAAAGGGCCTAGTGGTCCAAAGAGAAGCCTGCTGGATTTATGAAGTCTATAAAAAAAGCAAACACGCAGAAAAACAGATGCTTTTTTTCTTACAAAAATCTTGGAAGTCCTACACTTAGGAAAAAAGGGGGAAGGGAGGAGAAGGAGAGAATGTTATATTTATCATAGAATCATAGAATCATTTAGGTTGGAAAAGACCTCTAAGATCATCAAGTTTAACTGTTAACCCAGCACTGCAAAGTGCAACACTAAACCATGTCCCTAACATGGCTTTTGCCACTATTAACAAAAATTTATATTTTACTATGGAGTCTGAATAAATCATCAAAATTTCAAGTCCTTGCCCTACATAACTGTTTAATCATTTGGAATGTTCTTTTCAAAATGTAAGAGTTTTTGAGCATAGCGTTTGATTTGTTACTCTTTCAGTAGCAAAATCACCTTTGCTTCAAAGAGATCCCTCTTTAGAACTCTTTGCATGCAAGAATTTACAACAATCCGAAAATGAAAAGCGTTCACTGAGGTAGTAGGGGAATTTTTTTCCAAACTGTCAGTGAGGAGGTAGGGGGAAAGCCTGTGAAATCAATTCCAGAAAGTGTTGTGGATCACTGGTTATTTTACAAAGATCCAAAGCTGACAGGACCACCACAGTCATTTGTGTTTATTGTTCAAGAGGGTGCTTTTTTGGACCATCCCTACCAAAACCAACCTGGTTTAAAAAAAAAAACGAAAGGGGGGGTGGGTTGAGTGGACCAAAAAAGCAGGAGGCAGAGTAAGCAATGAGCCTTCTCCAAGCCCCACTTGAGGATAGCCTACCCCACCACTGCCCTGGCCCTACCCCTCACTTAGGCACTTTGTATTATTACATGTGCACTCTTCATTGTTTTTTCTCACAACATCCCTGGTCTGCTTCTGCACTCTGTCGTCCGGGTGGCCACACATAAAAAAATGTGATTTACATTCTTGTTTCACTCTCGCCACCTTTTCACTTCCTGTTGCTTCTGCAGCCCATGCTTTTCTTGTCCTTTCTGTTCTTTTAATCTGAAAACTGAATTTATGTACATTTTATGTTTATTACTATTACATGTTTGTGCAAGCAGCAGAGGAAAAAAATTGACCACTATCATAAGAATTGTCCCAGCTTTCTTTTTAAAATAATGTATAGAAAATAAATTATTGAAAATATTAAAAAGAAAAAATATTAATTTGCTGAAGGTGACAAAGCAGTTCAACATGAAAGAGAAGAATTTTATCTCAGTTGTTTCTCATCACATCCCAAAATTTTTCACACCTAAATATAATTACATCAAAAATATTATTACACTTAGGCTACAACAGCATCCTTTGCAACAGGTTGAAACTCCTTTCAATGTAATTGAAAAGATGAGAAAAACAATGCAAGAAAGCTAAAGATTGGAGGTGCCACATGGTGATAGTGGCTTTCATAGATAAAGTCACAGAGCTTGAAAACATGTGCTCACCTTTTGCTAGGCTCAAACCTCAAACAGCCAAGTTCAAGTCTTTTGAAAGACTTAAGAAAATTTACCCCTACTGAGGAGCTGCCCCTGTGAATACAAATCCATGCTAAAGCAGAATAAAAAGGTCATTTTGTGCTAATTCAGTCCCACTCAGCAGCAAAGGCTGAGCAGAAAGATCTGTCATCAGGTCGAAGCCCTCTGACTGGCCATACAATTTTTGCTGTAAATCTCACAGATTCTCATAAAGAAGGCCCATCCTGAGTTCTCACTGGAGACTAGAAGTAGCCCTTAGCATTTGTAGAAACAGGCAGCAGATATGACTGTTTGTTCTTTATTCCCCTGTCTCCCTTAAATTCATGTCCTGTTTTCTCTATTAGGGGTAAGGAAAGAAAAGTGATTAACTGGAAGAACATATGAATAAGTGAATAGATTCAGAGTTCAAGTATGCACAGAAGATTTGGCTGATACCCTGGAATTTATGTAAATTTATCTGATCTTTTTCTTCCAGAGGTAAAGAATGATACATCATGCCCACGATCTTCCAGTAGGTAAAGCAATCCTCTTCTGCTCCCCACTCCCTAGAGGCACTCTGCTATCTTACCTGAACATTTGTTTTTAAGGGGTAAGCAGTTCTAACACCGTCAGTCTTCCAGGCACACACATTTTAACTGCACTGTGTTTTTATCTGCCCTCAGTACCAGCAGAAAGGGAGCACAGCAGCTACAGCTTCAGGTGTCTGACAAGATTCAGAAAGGTGCCAACACCAGATCTGCTCCACATGTACTATACAAATATTTCAATATTCTCTCCTCACCATTACTTCTCTGCAAGATGATGAAAAAGTATACACCTATTTCAGTGCAAAACATTGACCAGCTTTACCTAGGAGCCATGCCATGAGCTCAGGGCTGGCAGCCAGCAACTTCTGGCTTCTTATCCCAGTTCTGACACGGATGTACAGGCTGGCACTGGAGTAGTCATTCTGTAGAAAATCTGCCTCATTTTCCTAAGCTGCAAGATATAGTTCCTTGTCTTTCACAAATTTTTTGGGAATTAGTTACTTCTGCGGGAGGGAAGGGGAGAATTATATAGGTGATAACAGTTATTCCTTTATAATAGAAAGAAATAAGGGCAAATGAGCCAAAACCAGGAATAATAAATTTAAATAGTTTTAGTATATCAATAAAAATAGTATTTGTGTGACTTAAAAAACATCAACACAATTAAAAGATTTTTTTTTAATCAGTTCTCATGCTTATTTCATAATATAGTAACTGTACAGTTTCTTGCTTAAATCTACAATGAAGTGGTTAAATTAATTCCCAGGCAGCATGGGCAATATAATGACTACGTTCATTTGCATTACATCAAATGATTTGGTGGACTTTAGCTGCTACTTCGTTTGAGGTACAGAAACACCATAAAGAAATAGAAGTGAAAAAGTCTTGTCTGTGGAAAACAAGGCAAGGGAAGACAAAGAGGTTGAAATGTGCTCAGACAGAAACACGACAGAGTTTCAAATCAAACTTAGGTTTCCCTACCTCCTGCCCAACCTTGTTAGCTCTAGAACAGCCTTGGTACAAAATGTTACTACTGCTTAACTACCAGGCTTAAGCTTTAGTGAGCATATTTGTGTTATGTTACACTTCTGCAAAACAGTGAACGTCATTTAAAGGACTTTCTGCAAGTCAAGGTACAGCAAGTACATACACTTAAAACCATAAGCCGGGAACAAGGGCTCTCACTTTTGGTTAATGGCTCTAGTCATTGGACTGCAAAGCAGAGAAAAGTAAGTAAAATTTTCAGAAGGATACTAAAAGATTTATAAAATCGTGTAGGAAAGAAAGAGAAAACATTCAGAATCTCTCCATGGAGAAAGAGAAAAAAAGGAAAAATAATCAGAAGCAACAAATTCAGTGGTTATCAGGACTAAAATGAATTTTTTCTTCTCTGCTTACAAAAACCTTCAAATATAACAAATATTCCTCAGACTGAAACCTCTTTGATTTTAAATGTTTCCCAATGTCTTTCTTAAGTGTTTTGTTTTAAATGATGAAGTCTTAATAAATAGTGGACACATAATAAGCTTCTGTGGGATTTGGACTTTATCCCACAAGTGAGAGGAAGACCTCATAACTCAAAGAGTGATGAAGCCGCAAGAGAGTTATGAAGGTTTTTCCGCACTAGTGGGATTAATTCCATATTCCACAGATGCCCATTATATAGAGGTTCTCTGTTTATACTGCAAGAAGGTAAAAAGCTTTTTTTTATTAGATTAAAATGTCAGGGTTGAATATAAATGTCTTAGTCAGAAGAGTAAAGAACAGCTGCTTTGTGGTGTCACAAAACATCCAGAAAACAGTGATTGAGTTAGTGGACAGACTTGCATTGAAAAGGGTTTGTGTAGCAAGGAATCATCACTACAGATCACTTGGTCCCTGTGTGTTCTCACTTTATGAAACAGGGAAAGAAGCCCTTATCTTTTGAAGAGGATCTGTGAATTGGTTTTCTTTGTCATTTCCAGCCTTCAAGACATACAACATCTCCTGTTTCTACTGTTCTTGGGCTCTGCTCCTTCATAACACTGACAGGTCTCCCCACCACACCAATATCCCTGACAAAGGAAAAGGTGAACTTAGAGAAGAATGAACCATCCCACTTAGACTAAAATGAACCTTCAAGTCCAACCCTTTGGAATTCTGGAAAACCACTGAAGCTCAGCTGACCACATCCCGATAAGAAGTGTATTCCATATGAATCAGTGATGCATTTGCTCAGCAAAATCACAAAACATTGCCTGTTCTTAAGTTATATTACTACTTTGCTGTCACATACCATTATTTTTGTCTGGCAATTCTCTCTGTCCTGAAGTATTTAAAGACTGGATAACCCTCAGCATAAAACAAAATCAAACTCATGTATTTACATATTCTGTTTTCTTGGAGATATTTGCCTTTTAATGAAACACTGTTCTGTCTGTCTTCAGAACATGAAGGGTCTAAAATACAAATTTTAAAAACAGATTTAGGCTCTGATCTTAAGGTCATAAGCTTTAATTAAGAGACTGAGTTCTCTGCAATACTAAGTAGTAAATTAAAATCCAAATCATTCACTGTTATTGTAAAATCCTCTGTATGTATCATGACATTAAGTAAAACATTTTATTTTATGTGGGTCATAAACATTCAGAGTGTTTTCTGACTGTATGTGCATTGTAAGGTGTAAACCCTGCAACAGTGGATCTCTCTGGATTTCATTCAGCACGGAGCAAGCTGCCTGCAGACACTGTATCATTCTGCCCAGCTTTTAAATACCTGGGAAAATCTGTCCTCATTTATTAAACCCAGCTGCTGCATATGGGTTCAACTGAAACCTGCAGCTTGAAATATCCAAATAAGAGGGGAATGCCTGAATTTCAAAAACCAAACAGCTATTTCAGGATGAAATCTTGCCATAACCACAGAGCACAGACCTACAATGAAAACTGGAGTCAGGGTCCATCTGGCACAGGGGTGCAGAAATCCAAATCATCCTACTGGTTAGTGTTGATAGTGCTGGGTATCTGTGAGAACACACACTTCTTTAATACCCTGTCTGGTGCTATTTTCAGAAAAGCCTGCTGAGGTGCCCAAGCTGTGGTCCAGTTCCTGTCACTCCATGGAGAACTGGTGAGCCACATGGGGCTGGCTCCTTCCCTTCTGTGGAGGATAAAAGAAAACAACAAAACAAACAAAAACTAAGTATAAACCAACAAAACCAAACAAAACCCAAACAACAACAAACAAACAAAACAAAAGAGTTGAATAGGAATAAATAAATTCAAGAGAACAAATTGATGGCAGCATTCATGCTTTTCTGAAGGGGAACATGCTTCTATGCAAGTAAATTCACACCCATTTTGGTAATATTGTGCAAAAACATAGTTTCTGCCATGGCCACAACTGTGTAGGAGGCAGTGTTCACAACAGCATCTCCTTTCAAAGGGTTATGACCCATAAGACAGCCTTTCTGAACTGTACTATCTCACTAAGAACAGATTGAAAACCCCCGTGCCATGCTGAGACCTTCAACGCCCACGCCAAGAGTACTAGAAACCTGAAAAATATCTGGCCATTTTTATGATGCCAACTCAGGTGGCAGCTCAGTCTACATCTGACTTAACCACAAGTCTGTAAATCTGAGGCTCTGCCCTGTGCAGGATGCAAGGAAAAGATTCCTTTAAATGTCCTTTTACACTCTACTTCTGATGGATCGGTATTTTGAGGTCAAGTATTTTTAAATATTTATTTTTAGTACTTTAGCCTATCCGCTTGCCTACTTAAAATAGCTTAATAAATATTTTGGGCACAAAAACACAAACACTCACATCTTTAATGAAGTTCTGGGGTTACCTCCCCATCAATGACAGCAGTGTGGAGAGGTGCTGTGGTAAGTTTCTAACAGTTTTCTGATACTCCTTCACATGTCAAAAAGAAGAAAGTTAAATATGGCAGAATTTTAAGGTGAGACAAAGAAAAGAAGACATGGACGAGAACATCAGCAAATTTCTTTCTTTTCTCTTTGAAAATTTTATCTCTACTTTTAAGCCTAAGTTTTACTATTCTATCTAAAGAAAGCTAGCACTGAGGTTAGTCAAGAGGGTATCCTTAAAGGATCTGCAGTGTGATGGAGAAAAGCAATTAGGAACCCAATCAGAAATTAGTAACTAGATTGTGTTCTATCAACTGTATTTTAAAAATCGCTCTGGATCTGGTCTCCTCTGGCATACATTTTCTGTATGAGGGTAATTCTACAGCTTCTTTATGGAGTTTTTCCAAATTTATACTAACACTGTGGAAGCCGCTACTAGTATTTCTCCATGCTTTCCTACTGGGAGGAGACAGAGAGTGGAAAGTTAGGTGCAAAGAAATCCACCACAATGAAATCATCCCTTCCCAATGTGGAAAGATTTCTGCACCTAACTCGTGTTGATCCTATCCAATTTGTCTTACACAGAATCACACTACTTGCTGCATACCTTGGGAGTAGCTGGCCGTTGAGATCATAGAACCATATTTTATGATTTTATGATTTTAGAATCATATTTTATGATTCTATGATCTATGTAGTAAGGAAAACATAAGGATCATCGAGTCCAACTCCTGGACATCAATAGTTGGCTCGTCAGGTTAGCCATGCTGGGTGAATGGATTTGGAAGCAACAAACAGTGATCAACAGCAGCCTGTGGCATATCCTGGGAGGAGAAGGAGAGAGATTAGGAAGTAATGACACCTTTTCTTAAGTATTACAGGAAGTATCTCCTGTTTTCCAACAAGATAAGCCAGGGCTGTAATTCAGAGAGGGTGCAATGCAATGTGGTTCTTTTGCTATCAAAACCACTTCTGTCTGTGGAAAAAACCCATCATTTTGTAAAATCTCCTTCACTTGAATGGGAAGCAGGGAGGAGGGTGCAGCAAGATGACATCCTGAAGGTTGTAGTATCCTCCCCTTGATTAATGTAAGTGCTCCACTGGGGGTATGACTTCAATTCTTTCCTTGAAACATGAATTAAATGAGGCAACAAGCAAACATTTCACTTCCTGGAGACAGTTAAGAGCTAATGTGACATACTGCACACAGTTTATTTTCGCTTTTGGCCCAGCAAATTGCTGTACTGTTTTCCAGGCCCTTAAACTTGGTTTGTGTTTGCTGAAAGAAGCATTGCAGACACACTGGCTGCAAGTCCAGTAGGATTTCTAGCTCACTGACTAATCTTAAGCATTCATCTGAGGAACTGAAAGGTTAGTAAACCAAATTTGGGCCAGAGGTGCATGTGTTTGTCTTTGCTAAAGACTTCAAAAGAGCAGACCGTGGAGTTTCTCTCATGCTATCATACTCGCTGCATCATCTAGTTTGCCTTTTAACAAAACTAACAACTGATACAATTGCCTGGCTTGTGCATACAGAAAACAGAAACTCAGAGAACACTCTTCTGCCTTTTTTTGTTCCCTGGCCAACAGACATTTAAAATCTGTACAAAGTCAAGAAAAACAAGACACCAAGCAGTAAGTCTGCCTCACAGAGATAATGGTAATATATATCAGAGCTAGAAGCAGACCATGCTCTACAGACAACTGATGGGACCTGACTGTTCATTCACTGAAGTAAATGAAATCTGAATTTCATTTAATGAATTTTATGCTGAGTCTCCCTGTAGCATAGAAGGGAAGAAACATGCTGCAGAATCAGGAATGATTTTGCTTCTTTTTGAGACAGAGATTGTCACTCGCCTGGTAAAAGCTTAAAGCAGCTTTTCTTCTAGCAACAGGCCTTGAACATCCACAGAACCAACAGTAGAGCAGCACGGTTATAATATAAAATAACCGGGACAAAGTTATTGAGTGACTGGACAGCCTGTCAGGGTTACCTGAATACCATAAGAAACAGTATTGTGCCTGATAGTGGCTGGGATATTTGTAGGGCATACTGCTAGCGTGGAAAGATTAAAGAAACACTGAGATGTTCCTGTTAATGCAATGTTCTTTTTTTAAAAGGTGCCACCTTTGCTTTTGCTTTCTGTGGTACTAAAATGTAGCAAAATTTACAGAATAGACATTTTTGCAGCATTGAGGTACCAGAGCATTATAATAGAGGACAAAATATAGAGTTCAGTGGTAAAATAAAAATTGAGCATTCCGTTTCAATCTGACATCCACATATTGACAAAAAAAAGCTGATATAAAACAGTACAAGAACCATCTGGTCTGGCCTTTGTTTTTGAGCAGCATCTCCAGCTCGGCACTGCCAGTTAATCACATTGCCTTTTACACATAATATATTAAAGAATTTTACCCTTAGTAACCTTTTCATAAAAAAGTTGTATGTAAAAGCACATAATTCAAAACACACAGACATAAAAACCAAAACTTTATAGAAGTACTGAAAATATTACTACTTATAACAGCACTGAGGCAGTTCAGTACCCCTAAAGATCTTCAAGAACTCTGCAAACAGTTCCTCTCATTCAGTCAACACTTTGAATGCATAACTAGGTCAGACACATTGTAGCAAAGAAATCACTTCTTGCTATTTGTAAGGCCAATGCAAATTTTCCAACGCAGAAATGCCAACATGCTGCAGACTTCACCTGGGGAGGAGAAGAGGAAGTAATTTGGTGTCTACAGTGGCACAGCCCTCGGCATCTTTGCAAAGACTACCTGTCATGCCAGCTGAGGCAGCGGTCGTGTTCATGATGTGGAAAACTGCTTGCCACAGAAAAATATCACACTGTTGGCATTTCCCCCCTCTCTCCCTTTCTGAAGTACAGAGAAGGAGAAATGTCAGAGGCACTTTGGGATAAGAAACTGCCTGTTTGTCTACCTTGCCTCTTTGTGCTTGACTGTTTTTTTCCTCCCACTCCACTTAGTGTTTCTTTCCACTCTCATGTGTTGTTTTAACACAGATGTCCCTAGGCGCTTAGCTGTCTTCAGCTGGTAGTTGTCTAGTTGGATGAAAAAATAAACTAGCATACACTTTTCTGAATCAAGGTTTTAACTGTCACACTGCTTATGTTGACTTCCTTGTAGTTTTTGGTGTCAGTACCACATACTGCTTTAGAAGAATCTCTTTATTGCCTGAAAATACACAGTTTGATCCCTAAGTGCTTCTTAAGAGTTAACCTGACTTCTGATTTCTCCCTTTAGCTCCATATATTTCATTTCTTTCCTCTCTTCCAGGGACAATGAACATTATTTTACTTCATTTATGAACTAGCATTGGCAAAAAATGTCACTTACACCTGAATCCAGATTTTCCTAGGTGAGTTAAACATGGAGAGATTCTGTTCCTGTCCTAAATGACATTGTAATCTAAGGCATCAAGAGGGTTGATATCAGATTCTGTATTTTAAAATTCTTAGCCAATTCATACCATTTCATAAAAGCCTTATCTTTTAATCCTAAACTCCAGCCTCTAGGTGAGTATTTTTTTGGAATTCATAAATTATGATTCAGTAATTACTGATGTAAGAATAGTAAAGGGAAGTTTAGAGAGCCAATGGGGTATAAACTGTGCCAGTAACAGAACAGTGCTCCTGACATCTCTACAATATAATAGGGAAGTACACATAAAACCAAATTAACCTCTTACTATTTTCAAGAGCAGAAAAGGATTTAATTAAGGAAGTCAAGATTCCCTTCCAGTTCCTTCTTCCAATAAATACGTTCAGGCTTTGATCTTTGACCTTTATTCGTAAAATTAATTCTACATCATATTTCTGCATATAGCTCTCTAAGGAGAATCAAGTTTACACTTCCCTCTCAATCCAAACCATAACAGTGCTTAATTAGGTGATAATTTATGTAGTACTTAGCATGAACTTTTGACACTTGCTGAAGTAGGCAGCATGAGTGTACATGTGTTATCACCTGACTACATCAAGCAACAGAGCCTATGCACCGGTCAGGTATCTTGGGCTTTATAACATATCAAGTAACATTTATAACTCTCTTGTGCCTAAATTTCTAATGGATTGGACCTGTCTCCAGTGTACATTAATATATATACCTGCATGTAGTTAAAACACTGATTGCAAGCTCTTCATAACAACTAGCAGATAAGGGAAAGAGATGTCAAGACTGCAACGAGGCTGTCCAGAGCTGTGTCACTCTAGTCGGTTTTAAGTGCACAGCTGACAAACATTTAATTTTTGTCCACACAATCTGTTTAAAAACACGGAATTGAGCTCTTTTCCTACCAAAGTTAAACCTTGAATAATCATAACTATACTAGTCTGACTTATTAAAAAAAGTGTAGGGAGCACTTTTATACAAGGCCTTTATCTCTACCCATGGAGTCATAGTGCTCTGTTAGGTTGAATAGCAACTTTTTGATGGAGCTGCTATTTTTCTAAATAGTCAGATGACTTTGAACCACAGTTAGCTCATTTTGCTTTGGGCAGACTAAACCTAACTCTCAAATTGCTCAAGATTTGATAAGAAAATAGACATTGATTCATAAATTTTCTCTGTTGAGCAGCTCTAGCAAACGACATGTAATATTACATTCCTAGTTTGGAAGCAAAGATGCTGAGTTAACTTGAACATGTCTAAATAAAGATTTGTGGCTGCATTCTACTGTCTACTTATCAATCTTTCTCACTGATATAGACAATGGAAACAGTACTGTCATGAATGTGTTCTCCATCACCCTATCACTTGGACTATTCTAAACACTGCATTTTTTGAATCCTGCCTCAAGGTTATAACAAAAGTCAGGCCTTCTGGACAGCAGGATAGAAACAGCTCTAGGCCATCAGAAAAGAGAGAAATGTCAGGTATCTCAAAAAGATATATTTGTTTCTAAAACCCAGTTTTCTAATTATATACTTTAGTTCTCTCTACCTCAGAGAAGTTAATGACAAATCACCCACTGCTGTGAAAATAAAATCAGATTTTACAGAACCTGTTCAGCAAGTATGTTTCAAAAAGGGTTAAAATTAAATTAATGACTGCTGATTAAATGTATTCTACTTTGCTTTACATTTATTTACTATGTTTCTTACATAAATTTTGATATTCTTATTTACATTGGGACTAATAGTCCCAATATTGTTTATGAGAATAGTAAAGACAGTATAATCCTTTGTACTCTTTTTCATGAATTTCAGAAATTTTTTTACAATACGAAGAAAATGCAACAACCATGCTACTTCCTGTGTTCTGTTGAGTTGTACCAGAGTGGCCACAGTCTGGTTAACATTTTGTTGATATTGCTTTCACAGACCCATAGATTAGCCTCGATAAAATTATTGTCATCATAAATCTGAAAAAATGATGAAAAAAATCTGAAGTATAGTGAGAAAAATTGAAACCAAGATCTCTAGAGAATCAAATTAATGCGATGGTATCTCTTTTGAAACAGCTTTAAGTGTAGTTAAACCACCAGCACTCCTCTACTACTCCTCTAGTAGAATATCTATGGACTTCACTGCTTTGTTTTTCACCAACAAAATGAGCAGAATGAATGGGACATAACCTTGAACATGGAGAGATCATCACTAACACGCACTTGATCTTGATTCTGAAATTCCTGCAACGCCAACTCTGCTCCAGACTGCCCCAAGGAGTGTCTGGCTCTCCAGCACCTTGAGGACAGCATAGTTTTTCATAGCTAAGCAGAATGATGCCATACTTTTTTGACTCCAAAGCAGACCCCTGTTCCAGAAGCCAGAGTAATTTTAAAATATGCAGGGCAGCAGTTAATAAACCCCAGCGTGTGTTCTTCTTCACAAATCCCAAATTACTGAGTGGACTAGCAAGCTACAGTTGTAGCACACCACGAAGACACCGTCAAGATGCCTCCCAGGCCAGTTTGGTTTGCTCTGTTTGGTTACTAGCCAAAAGGCAAAAGGTGAATTCAGCTACTGATGCAATGCAAGAAGAGTAGATGTTTCCTGGTTATTTTAAACAGTTATTCTTGAAACTGATACTAATTTTGTAGAGTATCTGCAAATAGAGGAAGATGGAGGCTTTTTCACCAGCTATCAGGCTTGTAAGGATCTCTTCTCCATACAGGCAAGAAAAGCTGGGCTATTCCTGGGTCTAGACACTGAGCCTGAATCTTAGGCTGGACCTCACCATGCTAAAAAATAATAAGAAAAATAATAATAATAATTAAAAAAAAAATAGCTACTGTGAAGAGTCTTGAGAAGCAATGGCTCAGTTATATTCTGTCTACAATTTAGCATAAGACCAGAAAGCATATAATTACAGAGGGCTCAATTCAAAACAAAATGTTTAAGCTTCTGCACTGAAGAACTTTATGCATGGCCAGAGAAAACAGAGAACAACAACTTTCCACAGTGTTTAGCTGCTTTGCTTCTGCTTCCATGATACAGAGGCCAAACATACAGTAATTTTAACTGAATCAAGTCCAAGACTTGTCTAAGTGTATCCACTGAAAGTGAAACCGACCTTGGGGAGAAAGAAGAAATGGCAGAGCAGTGAAAACATCTTGTGCCTTGAGGAAAAGCATAGAGAAAGTAACAGTGGCCCATGCCTCTTCTCAAAATAATAACTAGGGTTATTATTTACCAGACAGAAATGACCTTTCTCCTTGCACAGTAAGTCTTTGGTGCCAGCAAAGGCAGACAAGGTAACTAAATAAGTATTCTGAGAGAAAACAGGAGGGAGTATTCAGGACGATGCTTGTATGACAGGAAACAAGAGCAAGAGATTCTCATGCTCCTCCTGAAGTGGAAAGGATGATTTATCATAGGCAACTAAATTAGAAAAACAGTGTGTGTAAACAGAGAGCAAATGGCAGAACTTCTGGCAAGAAAAGGAACATTGAATCAATAATGATACTAATGGCTTTATTTTAGATTCCTAAATTATCCTTGTTGTCTTAAAAGTATTGTTTATATAAAAATCCTAACATAATATAAAAGAATCTGTAGTCAAAATTCCCTTCAAGCCTACTTGTCCATTCCCAAACTTAAAAAAAAATAACTACAAGGCAACATGTAGAGCACACTTATTTTCCAACATTTTTCTAGCAAAGGGACAGACGATATTACTCACCCAAAGAATCTCCTCCCATGAGTTATGTCTCCTTCCATTCCACTTTTTTTCTTCTTTCTATTTTTAGTGAGAAAGTCTTAAAG
The DNA here is from genome assembly GCA_013396775.1 of Cephalopterus ornatus. Lineage (NCBI taxonomy): Eukaryota > Metazoa > Chordata > Aves > Passeriformes > Cotingidae > Cephalopterus > Cephalopterus ornatus. The sequence goes on along the minus strand of VZRE01007511.1, from coordinate 346,664 downwards.
GTACCCAACTTTTCTCCTTTTCCTCTCCTTTGTCAACCCCGCTTGCCCTCTGTCACATTCTCTTGCAGGAGGTTCATATAGCTTTCAGTTCACCTCTTCAGTCCCCTCCAGGAAGGGAAAGGGTGGCAGGGAGAGAAAAAAACTTCCTTTATTACCTCTTTTCTCATTGGCTTGGCTGGTAAGGGGGCAGGAGCATGTGCCATGAGTTACCACACTGTTCACACATCCTGATACACATGAGGATGGAAGTGTCCAGTCCCACCACAGTGTGCCACAGCAGTTGAGCTCGGGTGTTGATAAAGATTCTGATCTGCTGCAAAATTCTGAACACTTGAACAAATGCAAATATACCTCATTTGCACAGGTGTTTAGGTTTTCCCTATGCCTTTTCTCCTAATTATTTTTTTAAAGCACACCAAACAGTAATTCTACATGACATTTTTATCACCTGCCTAACAGTTCAAATGAAATGTTTTATTGCATTTGATGTTATTTAAACACTTACCTTATACTCTTCAGTCCTACAATTTTCAATATGTTCTGACTATATTAAAAAAATTTTAATAAAGACTTGGGGTATGTGCTCGGTTTTTTCCATTCTTAAGTGTTTAAGCTGTAATAAACATGTAGTATGTTGCAAATACATTTCATATATATATATTTCTTTATGTGTTGCTAAGAATATATTTTTTGCATTACCTTTGTGAAGTTCGTCACATTTTCCGTTACAAACTTTATATCAGGGTCTATAACTTCTTCATAAAATGTATCCTTCAGTAGGAAAACTGACATTTAATTCTCCAGCTGAAAAGAGGAGATAGGATTTTTCCTTACAAAAAAACAGATTAGTAAAATAATTGTTTAGCAAAAATTTATAGTCCTCAGAAATGGTGTGACAAAAAAATTTGAAGCATGAATGCTTTCTCTTAGTCTGCTAAAAAGGCTTAACATAAAAAAAATCCAACACTGAACTGGAATCTAAATGCAGCATACTTTAATTCTATACAAAAAGAAGAGCTTTCCAGTATCAACTACTGCTGATTAGAGTTTGAAGTAATTTTTTCCTCCGCTGCAAAACAATATCATTCCTGATCCAGGAAAATGTAAGTCCTGATCAAAGAAATAATTCTTGATCCACATCTCAAGCTGCCATAATAGAGTATATGTTCATTGTCTGTCTAGATCACTAATAATTTCAGCAGTCAAACATACTAGCCCAGACCAATTTTGATTTTACAAAATTAGGGCTAACAAAATAATTCCAGTTCATCCCTGACTGTATGATTTAAATTCTACTTCACGTACCTTTTTGATACTCTACAACCCACGATAAAAGAGTATTTTTCCTCACCTCTCAAAATGTTATACTAAGACATACTGCTTGCCACTTTTTCTGTTTCTAATCAGAACAAGAAAATAGAGTAGAAGATAAATCATACAAGCATAGATGAAATTAAAAACTCAGATGGTTTCTTGATAACTTATAAGTAAATAAATATTTATGAAAAATACATTTATTCATAAAGCAAGGATCATTTGTGAGTGAGTCATATATCGAAATTTAAGCTTATTGCAGCTTTCAGGTTCAGGCCTATGCATGATGACTGCTATTTTTATAAAAATTATACAGTTTTATTTTCAGTTTCTCACATACTGACTGCCAGCAATTTTCCTCAACTACAGTACTTTTCAGATTAATCTATCTCTTCATTGCCAAATTTTATGACCTTTATTGCAAGTCACCCAACAAGTGTTTTCTTCAAGGTTTTTTTCCTGAGCAGTAAGACTCTTGGCTTTCATTCTTTCCAAACATAACATTATGGTTCACAACTTGGTTTAAAAAAAAATTGGCTCAAATGTGCCCTGCTTTTGAGTCTTTAAAAGACAAAACAGGTCCTATATTTATTATATCAAAAAATTCCCCAAACTCATGACATTCCATACTTGACTGATGATTTGTGAATGTTTTCATATTAGCAATGCTCTATTACGTGTTCCTCAAATTCCTGTCTGACCACTACATCCACCAGCTTCTTGGTCTTTGATTTTTTTCCACAGATTTCACCCAACGTTTTCAGGTTTATAACTCAAATGTAATAGTTTTTATTTGACTGAGGACTTTGTTATACCTATTTTCTAGCTAAACTTTAAAATGACTCCCAAGGTATATGGTCATTCCACCTCACATGGATTATTAGGCAGGATTTTGTCTGTACTGAGCTTTGGTCTGTGCCTTCCAATTGTTTTATGTCATCCACTCTGCCTCTGGTAGTCTGGTATCCAGTTGCAGAAAGACAGTTTTAAAAAAGAAATAATTAATACTAACATTTCTTCCACACTCAATAGCTTTGCATCTTAACAGATGTGGTTGGCAGCCCAGAAAGACACCAAGAGCAGCGTGGCCAGCAACACAGAGGAGATGATTCTGCCTCTCTACTCCACTCTAATGAGACCCCACCTAGAGCGCTGTGTCCAGCTCTGGGGTGCCAACACAAGAAAGACATTGACCAGTTGGAACAAGGCCACCAAGATGATCAGAGGGCTGGAGCCCCTTTCCTATGGAGACAGGCTGAGACAGTTGGGATTGTTCAGCCTGGAGAAGAGAAGGCTCTGCAGAGACCTTATAGCACCTTCCAGTACCTAAAGAGCACCTAAAAGAAAGCTGGAGAGAGACTTCTTACAATGGCATGTAGTGATAAGACAAGGCGGAATGGCCTTAAAGTGGAGGAGGATAGATTTAGATTAGATATTACGAAGAAATTCTTTACTATTACGCTGGTGAGATCCTGGAACAACTTGCCCAGAGAGGTTGTGGGCTTCCCATATCTGGAGGTGATCAAAGCCTGGCTGGAAGGGGCTCTGAGTCACCTGGTTGAGTGGAGGGTTTCCTGCCCATGGCAGGAGGGTTGGAACTAGATGATCTTTAAGGTCCCTGTCAACACAAACCATTCTATGATTTTATGACTCTGTGCTATTCCATTGATCCTGTTTTCATTTTTACATTACAAAGAAATAGTACATAAATTAACAGAGCTAGATCTGTGTTTTACTTATGTGCATGAGCCTGTTTTTTCTGTTTTGTTTCGATAATTTTTTCTTTAATTTCTTTTTCTCTATGTGTGACGTAGCTCCAACTCACACAGCGTGTTTACATTCATTTTTGCTTTCTGATGAATCTCCTTTTGGCCTCTAACAGCAGACAGTTGTTTATTAATTTACTAACAAAAGTACAGGTTTCAAAACACCCACTAAGAAAATGAGAAACCTTCTAGGAAGCCAGGATTTGTCCATAATTTGATTTTACATTGTTGCAGATCATCCTCATATTTGATATTGAATTATAATGAGACCTGACAAACATGAAGTGGAACACCAGAAGAGACTCAGCCTACCAATTACACATCAGAAGCCCTTAATTTCCAGATTTTCCACTATATACTCTTTCCTGGGGCATGTTTTCATTTGTAACCAAGCATAGCAAGCGTATATCACTTTTGATTTAAAGTCAAATTTCTAAGAGCTGCCAAAGTTGCAGTTCAAACTAACCATGTGGTCAATCGACAGTGTCTTATCTTAGTATTCTAAAAATTCTTTAGGGAAGCAATTGTGTAGAAAAAAAAGCAACAGCATACACTGGAAATGCCTGAAGGAACATATCTCATGATGGGCAGACACAAAAACAGACTCCTGTTGTAATTGTCTACTAGTTGTAGACAATCTCTGTGTTTAATAAGAATTAATGCTTCTTACTTTGGACACCAAATTTAGTCCCTCAAACAGCTATATGTGACTTTCCTTCACAGGAAAATTATTTGGACTACGTCAAGTTACATGACCAAGATCCCTCTGCTGTGGGTGATAAATAGGCACCTCAAGGAGTTGGGATCAAATCACCACCCAGCTCCCACTTCGTGGACTATATCTTAAATTTACTGCTATTAAGAGAATTATAGGCAAAGTTGGAATTAGCAGCAACATTTTTTTTCCAGTCTTCCTAAAGCACTTGAAATACATACTTTTGTCTGAACAGTGGAAATCAGTCACTCAACTCTACCCATCTAAGCCATAACAATCCAGATCTCATGGGAGTCTCTGTGGAGGTGTCTAAAAAAAAAAAAAATTCATATATTTTAGGTAATTCTAGGAGATAGTTAGTGTTTGAAAGTAGGAGGTCCAAACTGGTTTCTCTGGTTATTGTGTGGTTATGAGCGAGTTAATACTTATTAACTCGCTCATAACCCCACAGGTTACATCTCTGATGATAAAAACATCAATGACAGTCTCAAACCTAGAATTCTACTGTCCATTCTGATAAACTGCCCCTGGAATGGTGTCACCATCTCCCAGACACTGCTTGGGAACTGTTCAGAGAATAGCATTCACCAGAGCTTTCCCCCAGTGAGGCAATCTCCTTTTGAAGACAGAAAAGAAAAAGTTTAGCCTAAACCATTTTTTAAACTCCCTCTTTCTTCCCAACCACCCCTCCACAACACAAGCTTTGAAACCAGGGCTGGAACATCAGTTGAGAAATTGGGTTTTTGGCTTTAAAATACCACATGCCAAATCAACACCTTGTGTAAAAACAGAAAAGAAATAACTTAATTAAAAAGAAAACAAAATCATCAACGTTTCATCAAATGGAACCACAAAGTTTCCACCAAGTAAAGAAAGGATCTGTGAAATGATGTTATACAACCATGGTGAGAAAGCTTACTATTATAAAGCTTAGTGTTATAAAACACACCGTGACCGGACTTTTATGTCTTCAAGTGATCATTTAAGGCAATCCAAACAGCTAAGTGTTAAAGTTGATCTATCACTAATTCTTTACAAACCACAGATTTATCTTCGAAGATGAGAAGAAAATTTAGTCCCATTCCATACACAAAAACAATTATTTGGCTTTTAAAGACTGATGATGGACATAAGGAAATATTTGTTTTCTCTTTGTATTTCTTTCCAGTACTATCATCTGTCACAACAATGATGAAAATAATGAAGGCAAGTCTAAATTAAGTGAGAGGAAGGGCAGAACTTGTTGAAAAATAATTATTTTTACATTCACTGGGAGAAGTGTGAATCCAGGTTTTGTTTCCTATGAAAAGCTTTAAAAGAACTTGTGGACATACAGTATGATGTGAGCTGCAATAAATCATGCTCTTAACTGTGCTATTTGTCTTCCTTAATTTTCCATTTAGTGAACAAATGATTCGTTTTTCCCTTCAGAGAGCTACAAACTACAGAATTTACAACTATTTAAAAGAAATTACACTAGAAAAAAAGGAATTTTTTCCAGATTTATTTCATCTTCTCAAATAAAATTTTATCCAAATCTCATATGTATTTTCAGAAAAAAAAAAACAACAACAAACAAACAAACAAAAACCCTGAAGAACTTTCGGATGCCTCTGTAGTTTTCAGTCTTGTAAATTTTGACTGACTCAAGTGGAAGTTTCCCTGTATGAGGACTGGAGGGAAACAGAGGGAGGACCTCTCCATTAGACTTCAAAAATGTTGATCTTGCACATTCTTCTCCAAAAATGTAATGTGCAATACATTTATTTATATTAGTAACCAAGAAACAATATTTATTTTGGAAGACACTGGGTTTCATTACTGTGAGCAGAAATGTGGTATTCACCCACAGCCCTGGGCTGGGCACAGAGGGAAGGTAGTTTCAGGGCATTCTGAACTGGCACTTTCCCATGGAGTTGGCTGCAGTGTCATAATGTGGAGGTGACACAGAAAGCCCGCTGCACGACCCCTCTATCAGGCAAGCTTTGCCCCATGAGACAGGATTAGAAATCTGGGTCCGCCTTCATGTTGCAATTCCTTAGGAAAAAGCAGTATTGAAAGGTCTTGTTTTGAGAGGGAACCCCCATTTTTCCCCCTCCTTCCACGCCTTATAGCCTCTTGACCTACAAATTTCTAGACGGAAAAAGTTATGGTTTTCTGAAGTTGAATTTTGATACAAAACATATTAGTACAATACTGCCAATCCCAAGCATTCAAAAATCATGAGTCAGACACCAAAAGTTATGAGACTGGCTGGCACTTCATATTTAAGAAGAAAGTTTCTTTTGTTTTGTTATTCTCAGTCTACAGTATGGTCACATTTTTAAGCTTCTGTCTGCAACCATGAAAGCAGACACTCAACCAATAATTAATGCATTGTTTTATTTTTTTGAATGAAATTACATTGTTATGTAATACTTGATTTTAGCAGCTCAAGCACTGAAAAAACTAGATGTTGCATGACTAGTCATAAAAATCATCCAGTTTGGCAATGTTAGTTGTGTGGTTATAACCTGAACATTGTGGCACCCATGAATTGGCGCTGATTTCAAAATGCATACCGATATTACATAAATTATAAAGATATCACATTATGCTTCTTGGTGATATGAAAAGAATTAATAGCAGTCTGTATCCCAGAAATTACTGCAAATCACACCTTTTACTCTTTGAAATGATCCAAAACCACATATCAAGTCAATATTCGTGCATATTTCTGAGTGGTTTCAACTGCAAGCCTTATGCCAAGAATACCCTTGTGATTTGGATTCTAGATTGAGTGAAAAATGCCTTATTCAGATCCAAACAAAATCTCAGAAAAATGTTTTTTTCAGACTTGTAATCTTGTGATTTGTGCAAGAATGCTGGGGGTTTGGGTCATAAACCCAGGAAAGACAAGTTTATAGATTTCTCTCCTACCATCAAAATCCTAAACAGAAATTCTTAACCAGATATAGCCACAAGTCTGCAATATATAATTTTTATATTACATATATAAATTACCACTCTTCTGAACCACTTTCTACAGAGAAATGTTTCATGATTCAGAACCAATCTTGAGAGTCAGACAACTGGATTCAATCCCTTCCTGTGTTTGAGAAGGCTCACTTTTCCAGTCCCATGACTGCCCAGCTGTGATCAATCTTATTTGCAGAGCTGGGTAAGTGTTTGACAATGCCAGCTGCATGGTGATTTTACTGTCACTGTTGATAAGTACAACATGGACTGTAGGACTACATCATCACAAATGACATGATTCAAACTGGCTTTACTGTTGTGTGGGCACCAGGTCTCCACCAGAGGAGCCCCACATTGGGCTGGTTGCAGAACTGGACTCCATCATATGCTGCTATTAGAAAAATACTGAGGAATTTTGTTGCAAAAGTGGGAAGCTACCATGCAAAGTAACTATCTGACAAAATAGCTATCAGACTTTCCCATGGGACAGCTACTGCCCAGCTCACAGAGTTGTGAGAAACACCCATAAAACTAAAGTAAATGTGATGATGGTTGCATCTTGTATGCACTCAGTGCCGGTTGCAACGTCCTGCTACTACCCCCTGGAAAAAACAAAGGTGTCATTTCTACTGTTTACATAATTAACAATGTAGATCATGCAAGTTTACTTAGGACTTTAAATTTGATTTAACCATCTTTTTATCATCTTATAAACACTGAAGCTGACAGTTAATCAGGCATTAAGCCGTGGTCAGGACTCTGTAATTGTTCTTTGGTCTCTTCTTTTTTCCCCAGGAGTTAATTACTGAACTGCTTGCTCTTTGGCCTTAAATCAGTCAAGATCTCTTGATGTACAAATGCCTGTACTCCTCTTATATACCTTCACTCAGGCTCCCAGAGGTTGTCATCCTTTAGGTCAGACAGGTAAGACAGATGAGTAAGAGGCATACTTTATCTCTGAGTTTTGAGCATCTGTGAGACATGAGGCTCACAGGATTCTCACAGACAGTGGGTTCTGGCCTCTCCCTACCTTATCTCATCCTTTATATCACTGACCCTGCTCTTCTTCCTAGCACTTCTTACTGGTTCTAGTAGCTCCTTTAACTCAAACCTTCTCTACTCTTGTCCTCTATCCGTTAGTCTCTTTCTTTAACCTCTGATTTCATGCCCTGGTCTGACCATTTCTCTCTGTTAATTTCCCAGTGATTTTGTGGTTCCACTGATCCTTTACCTTCTTACTCTCTCCTCCAACCCCTTTAATTGGATCTTCCCTTACCCCACATACCCAAATGTAGCCTGGCATCACCCTGTCAGCAGTCCAGACAAACTTTTCATAATGGATACTAGAAGAGGAAGAACAGAAAGAGCAAAAGAGAGTTCACAGGTAACAACTCCTCATGGCAATCACCGCCACCCACTCTCTACTGAGCTGCTGCCCCTGCCCTGCCTGCTCTGCCTTCTCTCTCCCCCAGAAAGCAGGCAGATCAACAAGGAACATGTTGGACCAAGTTCATTCAGTGCTTCAAGAGCAAATCAAATCCTCAAACTTCTCTATTTTAATGCAATTCAGGTTACTCTACTTAAAATTCAATATGATTATTTAACATTTTGTTTTAAATTGGATTCTAATATTTTGATCTGACTATAAGTTCCTTTGGGCCTTTTCTTTCAAGTGATTAACAGAAGAACATTCCCCACTTAAAGTCTTTGTAGCTGTACTCTTATTCCTTGCTATGAAAAATTACTTTTGGATCAGAATCTAGACAATCTTTTTTGATTATTTATCTAAAACTAAAAGCAGGAAATGATTCATTTGATTTCTGCCAATACTGGAGTGTTGCCACTTTTAGCTCAGGAAGAGTAGGCTTCCTTTGGCAGCCTTTGCTTGCATGATGATGAATGAAGTTCTATGTTTAGTGCTTGCTAAAATTTTATAGACTCTAAAAAAGCAATCTAAACATGTTATAGGGAGTGGATAAGTTTTTTCAGACAACTATACCATAAGTTCTCATGCTGTGTCACAGCAATACCTTCAATATATACATAGAGGAGGGACTCTTTCCAAAAAAAGATCTTTAAATACTTGAAAATTCACTATTTGTCATAACAAGCAAATAATTTCCCCAAAGTGAATGCACATTCACAGTTACATTGCATAGAGGAAAACATAAATGCCTCTCCTTGTCTTAATGATATAGCACCCAAATTGCAGGCAGTCATTTGTCACTGAAAAGCATAGACCACCATGAAATGGGCAGTTAAACAGCACAATAAAACCTACTGTAGACTTAAGCAGCAACTGCTACCTACTGATGAATAGAAAAGTCTTAGAAGCCTTGACAATATAAATATTTTTCAGTAGTAAGAGTTATAATAATTCAATCATGATTCCCTAATTGTGGGAGGGAATTGGGCAGAAGTGATGCATTTATATCTGAAGAAAGCATTCAAGTATCCTTTCAAAAATAACCATTAATTTTACATAAATTGGACTCACTGGATGGCGGTTGTCATTCAGACAAACTTATTTTCAAGGTCTGAATGTAAGCAGATATGTTTGAGTAATTCAGGAAGTTTTTACAAATATTTTGTACTCAATTTCAGTGTTCTCAACTTTGATCTCATTTGCATTTGCATACTAACAACTTTTGTGATTTGCTGGACCATTTCTCTTAAGTGTTTCCTTGGATAACTCCCTAACAGGCTTCTGAAGTGCATTTTCAGGTGAGCCAATTTTCATGCTGAGAACAGTCCACTCATCCATCTACCTTCTCTGACTTCAACAGTGTCCTCACATCTCGATGGGGCTCTCAGAAGCTTTCCACCACTGTGAAGACTGTAGCTCCCCTTGATATTCATTGTGCCTGGCATCAGACTTTAGCCAAGAAGATATTTTTGAAATAAAGGCACATATATATATATATATATAATTTTAAGAGTATTCGGCACGTATTAGAACAAAAACAATATTGATTTAACGCACAGTTACAGCTAACTGCTTTGTTTGGAGGGCAAATTAACATTATCATTTACACTCTTCTATTCACAGTGAGCAAATAACTTTCCTGGGGAATATAAATGTTTAGAATATTAGCCCATTTTTGTTATTTCATTACATTATCCTAAATGTCTATGGTTAGCTAAAGATTTTGCCTTTCTTGACCTCACCTGTGTTTGCTTTCCACAAGAAGATTTACGTTACACTTTGCTTTGATGAAATACTTTCCAAAATTAAGGTATTTCCAGGACAAATAATGTACAATGGGAGTGCCATTAATTCTGTAACTAATGTTCGTTCTCATGCAGAAAACTGGGGGACAGAGAATGAAGACATACACAGAGAAAGTGAATGATAACAGTTGTGTCCTAATTCCTTTAAAAATGACTGAGGAGCCTTGTAGGCTCCTTTGTGTAGTGTATAACTTTGAATAAATGGTCCTGTCTGATAAGCTACCTCAAAAGCACTTTGTACTAAACACATTTGAGACACCCAGTTCAGAGAGGTTTTGTTATTTTTCTTTCTTTAACACTGCTCAAGAAGCATTTGAATTCCTGGAATTAATTGTATCTGGTAAGATCATCTTTGAGCTGCGCTTCTGAGAGAGTTCATTAATTAAAAAAGGAAACATGCTAATGGAATATGCTAGGATTAGTAAAAAGATAATTCTGTGGAGAGTCAGGATGCAAATGTGGGAAAATGGAGAGTTCAGCTAGGGCCAGATGCAGTGACTATCTGGTGCCTTGGTATCAGGAGGAAATAGAGATAGTGGATCATTTTCACTGTCATTACACTTCAGATTTCATTCTGTTCTGCAACAGTCAGGTATAGTCTCAAAAGATTTGACTTCCCATTCAAAATGTACCTTATCTGCAATTCTATACTCTTACAATTAATACACTGCTTCCATATGTTTTAAAAATATTGCCTACGTGATAGAAAGAACTAGGGTCGTATGGAAAATGGTAGATGAAGTAACTTCACCCATATATTACAGATAACAAGATCTGACTTCCATACTTGTATTTTAGAGGTTAAGTAAATAAAGGAATGGAGGCCTAAAAATTAGTGATAACAAGGAAAAATACAAAGGACTATGTTTTCAGTGTGAGGGCAGATAGCCTAACAGGATACCTTCGTGTTTAAGCATCACTGTTTCTTAAATAGTTCAATTTATATTTTAGATTTAGAATCTCTTCAAATATATGAGAGCTTTGCGTGTGTCATAAAGTAAGCTTTAAGGGGGTAAAAATTAAATTTTTAAGAAAGCCTCTGGTGTTCACCTTTATGACCCTCAGTCTCTCAGCTCTCCCCCCAGTTGAGAAGGCAAGCACTCTGCCAATGCACATATAAGACATTTATAAGTGAACTGCATCCAAAAGGCTTTGTCCTATTTCCCACTGTGTACATTTTCAGATACTGTGTGGGCTACATGGAATTTCCCTCTGTTCTGTTGCTGAAAATTAGAAATGCTCACCTCTGTGGTATGCAGACTGAAAATCATGCAGAGTTGACCAAAACTGCAGGTGGACTTATGGCCTTTTCCCACTGATTGAAAAACACAAACAAAATGAATGCAGGGAATTCAACTGCTCCCCAAAGACTTTGCTTTCCTCTCACCTCTTAACCCCTTTCTCCTCTTTGGCTGCCAGTCGCCTTGAGTTTTCTCTTTCCTAACTCAACTGCCACAGAAGAGAGTCTTAATGGTCTAGCTGTGCATAGTTCTTTCTCATATCCAAGGTTCCCAGATAGGACCTTCCTCAAGCTGACTGCTGTGCATCTGCTGTTAACTGTGCTCTCAAAAGAAAATTCCATCATATGACTGTTTCCATCAGAGACCAGTCCACTGACATCTTCCACCTGAAGATCCAACATTCAGGTATGATCCCATTTTTGAAGTTACCTCAGAATGGCTCTGCCTCATGCTAAGGAAATGGTGAGTGATCACCAAAGCTGCATTCAAACTCTCTATTTTCTCTTACAAACTCTTCCTAAGCACAACAGCACTTCTTGCTTCCTTGCAATTTTGGATTTGCTCACTCAAGGTGTTCCTCCAAGCACTCTCACTTCTATCTCCCAGCTGCCCACCCCAGTGGCAGCTCATGATAGACTCATTTGTTTCTCAAGACAGATTGGAAGAAAGGATATATTTTCCTTATTGTTTTCCTCTTATATCACTTAAAGAAAAACCTTTACTGCTTTTCCTCAAAAACAGCTCTTCAGGCTTTTCCTTGATTATACGATATGTATGCCCAAAACCTAATCAGGAAGTTCTTTAGTTCTCTGCAAAGAAATAAATAAAGAAAAGATCTGAGATCACCTGAAGCACCTGAGTTGCTCATGTCAGCTAGTGTCAAACACATTTCATAGTCACTTTTATTGACATTTAAGTGCAAATGAAATTCTTAGGAAACGATGGAACAAACATCGGAAATGTGTGCAGAGGTACTTTAGATACTGTATTAGTGAAAATTAATGTCTAACACATTAGGTAAGTAGATTATTGACAAATTTTCATGGATGTATACTAGTAGGCATGACTATACCCAATAGGATTGCATAAGGTGTGTTAGAAGATAGATTCTTTGTGCTCCATAGATCCAACAATAAAGTATCAAAACTGAGGAAATCAAATCACTTTTGGTTCCTTCAGGAAATTTTTTGGGGGTATAAAATATTTTCCTGAACAGAGGCTTAAACATAGAGAAAAATGGCAAGACTCAAACAACTTATCAGAAACCTCATTCAGCTGTGTAGCATTTTGAGAAGCAGCTTCCTTCTACTATCGACAGCTATAGAAAGATCTTAAAAATAAATAGAGAAAGCATTTTTACACTGATGACCTTGTCTGAGATTACATCATGTCTCAGTTACTATGAATGCTGGCTGCAGCCTTGGTTTCTGTCGTGTCTACTTGGAGATATGTTTCTGTTCTGTATCAATAACATGCCATGCGTATTTGAGCCAAGGAAGATTTGCTTCTAACTTCCATATTTACTGTCAGAGCACTGAATCAGAAACCTGAATTTCAGAGAAACCATTTCCTTTGCTGATGAATCTATCACACCAAAACAACAGTTTTCTCAGCCTTAACAAAAGTACAGAATAAGGATTATAAGAAGCTATTTAGATCATGCGTAACCAGTCCACCCAGGAATAAATGACACCTGCTATCAGGGTATACTGTTTCTACAATGCCCTATGTTTACACTGAAGTTACCTCTCTAGAAGCCAATTTGGGTAGTATTTAGCTACTTTCAATTACACTACAACTTTGCTAGAATACTGATCNACCGTGTCCTTTCAGTACCACCTGGGGAGCCGTTCTGCTGTGCCTTTTGCAACCGGACGTGTCTATCTCGCATTGGCCTTTTTAGCCATCAGCGCGCTTGTAGCAAGCGTGGGTAGAGTCCTTCACAAATCTTCGTTCACGAAGCCTAGCCATGATGATGTAATCTATCATCTCAACTTCATTAGGAGCTAGGCAGATATGCACAGCTAACTCCTGAATTCTGGATTTCTTGTGTTTCCTATTAGCTTCTTAATGTATACATTTCCATCAATGGGATGCAAACATTGTATATTGGGAAAAAGAAGCAGATGGTAGAATTGTGCAACCCATAAAAACTATCTTGGGAAAACAGTGGCTATGATATCATATTCTTCCGCAATCAGCAGATATTTCAGTAGTGTGAAAAATATTTACTCTAGCTGAGATCAGATGGTATCCATTTATGGCCCTCATTCAAACTTGACTACATGTGTGTCTCTTTACATGCAAAACAAGTTCTCCAACGGACAAGACTGCAACCAGCCCTGTGAGTTTAATGCCTTTAAACTGCTATATAGATGCTGCAGTTTCACCAATGAAGTTAGACTAGGAAAATGCAGGACAAGGTCAAAAGACCAAGGAAAACTTGTGTCTGGGAAGAGATAAACATTACCTCCATAACAGCACTTCACTGGAGGTGAACAGTCTTCTTGTGTTCTGGGAAAATGCTAGAAGACAGATCAATCACATGCATGGGGCCTGATACTGTTGTTTTAACTCTGAGGTTTCCAAACTACTCAAAGCTTGAAAATCTCTTTACTCTCTTTTTAAAGTAGTTTATGAAAACAGTTTGTTTTCATAAACAAAGGATCCAAGGAGGACAGCAAGGTGATGTAGCGTCAGAGCTCTTTTCTACATTATTCTTCAATTAAGTAAATTCACTAAAATTCTTTAAGACATTCCAAGTTTATTCAAATCTGTTCCTCTATGTGAAGCCCTAAAATGGAGGATATGCATTCCCAGTAAGAATGCCAGCTGCAGCAGAGAATTTCTCTCTGTCACTTTGAAAGGGTGGTTTTTTATCTCTAGCAGGGAGAGGAATCTCATATTCCTCTTCTAATTCCATATAGAATTATTTATTGTGAATTATTTAGCTTTTGTCTTTCTCATACAAAAAGTGATTTTTTTTCAAAAATGGGATTTTTACAGATTTACTTTTACACGCTTTCTCCAGAAAAACTGTTGCAGACTATTGGTATTACAATAAACTTAGTCATGATTCAACATCCCCATTGCGCTCAGGTTTGTTACAACACAGAAGAAAAACACCATTCCTATCACAAAATAGAGGTTGTGTTTTACTGGGTTGGTTTTCTGTTGTTTTTTTTTTTTTTTAAAGTATACCTCCATCCACATTTAAATTGAGATATGAAGAAAGCTTAATTCTTTGCTGTGGTATTTAGCTGTGATCATTGAGCCATCATTGTTATTGCAGGACAATCTGACAAATTCTGCTTGAAAGGCACTGTCCCTTACTCAAATTTAGAGGGGTTCGTTTACGTAGTCAGCATTAAAAGTAGCATGGCTTCATTGCTCAGAAGGCTTCCCCCTCACTTTCTGTCCAGGATAGTAATTTTTTTTTCCTCCAAATTCAGTGCTACATTCCTACCATGGAGTCTTTCAATGCAAACTCAAAAGAGGTTAAAAAGAAGCACTTTGGCAAAAGCTTCTGTGCTGAGCATGCAGTGTATAGTTAGAGAGGTGTTTCTCCACAAACAGCAGCAGGAAACCTACTTTAGTGTCAAAATAGGCCTAAATAAGATGTTTGGTTTGGGTTCCACCGCCTGCACAGGTGTGGATTTCATATATTGTGATAGAAAGGTAAAACTGGACAGAAATTCTTTAACAAGCTCCAGCTTGTTCTTTAAATGTGAGTTCTGAAGAGTGGAAACATATGGAACTGCTTTTTGGACTCTTCAGGGATAGACATCTGTTTGCTGGCTGCTATTGCAGTGAACTGGGTGTTCACTTCAAGCACTAGATAACTTAAATAAAATACAGAAATAAAGTACATTTCTTCAGTCAATATTGACTGTTACAATACCACAATCTCTAGGATTGCAGCCTGTAACACTCCTCCCCCGTTCTCTGCTAAGTTCCTACTTTGTCATGAGCCTGACTTCTCTTTCCAACAAAAATGTGAAACTTCTTATGCATGTTAAAATAGCCCTTCCCATTTGGGAATTTCAGCAGCTAGCATGGTATCACAGAGGCAATTCATGGTTATGGGATTTACTGACTTCAGTGTTTTCAGACATTTCCTTGTGAGGTAGCCTAGTCATTGCAATTAAAAGCCTATATATTTACAAAAAGAGACCAGCACTAAGCGGAAACACCTGAGACTTTTGTAGGCAAAGCGCATCCTATGAAAAACTGCTCTTCAGCGGAGGAATAAGAATTCACATAAATTTATTTAACTTCAATATTGGCCTTATCCTCCTGGTGCTGCTGGCACATGATTATACTTCCTCTACCTCTGTACCTCTATACTTCATCAAGCGCAATCACTGTTAAAGTTACTCTGAAGATATGCTTGGCAGCTCTGGGATCCTGATGTGAAGCAGCATTATATATTTTCCAGCAGTAACACCTAGACTTGTGGGTTGGCTCCTAAAATGAATGTGGTGGCAATAGTCGGTTGTTTCTGTTGATAGATGCCTCAGAGGCCTCCTTGCTGTTTGATCACACTCTGTACTCAACTTATTCTTAAGTCATTCGGGTTTTTAAAAATTCCTTCTAACTAAAATATGAAACTAGAAATGTGAAACTTAGAGTGCATATTAAAATGGTCCTTCATGTCTGGAAATTTTAGAGAGCAGTTTGCCATCCTACAAACATTTGCTTATAATTTGATTTAGCCAGATAATGATCCTCAAAAAGTCTGAAAAAGATTATCAGTTGTATTAGAAGCTGACACATTCTATTTTCCAAATAATAAGACAGAGGAATAAACAAATTCAAAAGAGGTGTAAAATGTTGAATTATTCAGTAATAATTTTCCTGCTGAAAAGAACACTAGTTGACTTTCTAGCAGGATACTGAGAAGCATTAATATTTCTCTTAAAACTCCAAAGTTACACCATTTAATCAGATTTCTCTCGATATGTAAATGTATGTCTGTATGTCTATCTCCTGCTACGGAAACAATTTCCATTTTAAAACTCCTAATTTCACCCAAGGCTATTACTTTAGAAATATAATTTATATCAAGCTACCTGATGTCCTTGTAAAAATAAGTATTACACAAACAAATATTGTCTTGAAATAATATTTAAAAGGCTGCAAAATCGGACACTGAAGGTAGGAAAGGCAGAATTAAATTGACTATATAAATATTGTATTTCTCTCTACTTATTTACTTGAATACTCTTTTTTCAGAGAACTTGAGTTCATCGAGTACATATTTGGATGGTATAGATGGAATGTGCAAATTTTCAAAACTGTATTTAATCTTTGTCTTATTAGCTACTCACTTTTCAATCCTAGCTCAAAACATAGTATATCAGTATCATCAAAGGAATATTTAAGGAGATTTTTCTTTTGCTAAAATGGATTTTGAATACCTAAATCTATCTTCAGTTTGTCTTCAGTATTCCCTGGTTACATATGAGCAACTCAGAATTGGGCAATCCTCACACCTGCCTCAGCTGGTGTGTGAATTCTAGGTATGATATGTACTGGCTCTGGCTGGGACACAGTTAACTTTTTTCATAGCAGTCTGTATGCTGCTGTTTTGAAGGACTAAAACAGTTTTGCCTGTTGCTGAGCAGCATTTGCACAGTATTAAGGCTTTCTCTTTTTCCCACTCTCCCCATACCCTGCCCAGCAACAGGGATGCAGGAGCACAAGAGACTGAAAGTGGACACAGCCGGATATGCTGAGTCTAATTGAACAAATGGGGTAGTCCAAACTGTGTAATGTCATGCTCTTCAATATAACTGGGATACCAGAAGAAGTGGAGGATTTTGTCTTCCACGGTAGCCATCATTTAGAGACCGTTTGGGCACTGGTCTGTTTGTGGGAGGTGGTGAATTTGTGTTGTTTGTGGGGCTTTTTTCTCTTATGTTCACTTATAAACCTGTGTTTATCTCAGGTCACCAGTTTTCTTGCTTTCTCTCTACCTACCCTCCCATTTGTCCTGTTAGAAGGAGGAAGTAAGTGAATGGTTGTGCCGGGGCTTGGCTGATGGCCAAGGACAACCCACAACACAAACACACTGGATGACACGAAACCTATCACAGGGCTGTATTTCCACATCTGGCCATAGGAACTATAGCAATATCTAACCTGTATAATATTTCTCCCACAACACGTCCCACTGCCTGACCCCATCAGGGACCCTTGGAGACATCACTGACCTCCTGTTGGTCACCCTATTTGAATTCCCTGTCCATGGAGTGAAGAATTCAATTCCTTGAAGTCATGAGAGAACACGGCAGAATTCATTCAAGAGGTGGAAGCACTCCAGGTTTCACAAATAGTCTGAGTTTCCACCTGTAAATTGAAAACAAGACTGAAATCTGAAGTCCATGAAAGTGAATAGGTGGTGCTGTGAGTGCCTTCAAAAACAATACAGTTTGAAGGAGTGCCTCTTTCAATTGAAACAAATATTCAAATTGAAGGGGAAAGAAAAGGCATTTATTTTCCTAGGAGCAAAATGAGCTTGAACTTGAGGACTGAATTCTTAATACTCATGAGGTCTCTAAATCCAGGTATAGCTATGTCATTCCATTAAGTATGGGATTCTAGATTCATAGTCACCACCAAACCTAGCAATGCTGGCTACTCTGCAGCACAAAGACATGGACCATCAGAGATGTACACCAGGGCACCCTATATGTCTACTTTGTATCAAACCTTTTTTTATTTATTTATTTTAACCAAAAGCATGAAACGCTTGTTGAGAAAAAGTTTTTCCAGCTCTCTAGATCTGACTGAAGTATTTGTTTGTCACCACTTCTGTATTTTCAATTCTGTTGGAAAGTCACAACAGATTTTTAAAATACACTGACAATCCCAGTAGTCTGCTATGTAGCCACTAGATTTGACTCATATCTTAGCAATCATGAAAGACCCCAAAAAAAACCTAGACACCAATTGCATCAGTTCACATCACATCACAGTGTTTTGCAGTGTATGGACTTTTACTAACCTTTCAAAACAAAGATCTTTTGTTCCCAACCTCTTTGTTTTAAAATAGAAATTAATATACCGATTTCTTCTAAATTTCTTTCCCTGTATAATGATGAAGCTATAATTCCGAGAGATGCCTAATGCAATATGACTAATGTGCCTCCTGAACTACTTCAATGAGTGAGCACAATTATAAAAACTGTGAACCACTGAAAGAAAACATTTTGGCTTTTTTGTAATGACTAGCTCACCAAGGTTAATGCTGAGTGAAAAATAACACTATGAAGACAATGTAGGTCTACATTTTTTTTTAATGAGGGAAACCCATATTCCAGGCTCCTAGCTCTTTTTTCTTTTTTTTATGTTACTAGTGGAACTGGAATCAAGAACACATAAAAGTGATCTTGTCTCTGTCAAAGTATATAATAAAGGAGTAAAGCTTGCAGGAGAAGTTGACGTCTTTTATTATGCCAATATTTTCTCTTTCAATATGCCACGATTCTTTAACACCTTTAACTGCCATGGCTACACCAATGTTTATACAACAGAGGAAAGGCTTTGCTTATTGCATTGATACCTAAGATATACCAACATTATTGTTGAGGCGGGGGACAGATTCAGTATATGTACAACTATAATTTAATACAAAATTCCCTGTGGAATGTGCATGCATATTGCCACTAGCACTTTTGCAAAACTGATATCAGGAAAAAAATAACACTCTTTGCTATAAGCAGAGAATAGTAGATTATTAAAAATTCCCCAGATCCAAACACTTGCTTCTTTGAGAGCTTAGTGATGTCACAGTTCGGAATATTTACAGTTCCTTGACATTTTGCATAATTAATCTTATAAAGGAGATGAGGCATAAAAAGGCTTCTGGATCAGCAGCTTTTTAAAAAATAAATAGTTGAAATTTCACAGTGCTGGCTTGGAGCACTTATTTGGGAATTGCTGTACAGCAACAGAACTGGTTTTGGTAAGCAAACCAGTTATCAGGGAGGAAAAAAGGAGAACTGAGAACTCAAGCTGATGCTGAACAGCATGAGTGTAAAAGTTCAGTCAGTGGGTACAGTGCTATTGCTTCACATAAAGAAGAAACCAGCACAAGGGGAAACTCTCCTCTTTGCCCATCAAAGCACTTTATATATTCACAGTGTGAATTTACACAAATATTTATGTAATGAAGTACGGCAGAGCAGTAGCAGTTAATAATTGTTACATTCCAACAGCAAAAGGAAAAGGTAGCATGGACTGAAACCAGTCTCTTATGTTCTAACTAGCCCCCTATCTTATTCTTATTTATTTTATTGTGATGGTTTTCGTAATGTCCCAGGAATCTTTCATTTTTGCTTCTCCGGAATAATCAAGGAAAACAGATACAGAAAAAATCCACGATCTATGACCAGCAGGTAAATTTGGAGTTTTGTTGGCTATTTGGTGTTTGTTCATATTTATGAAGCGCTAAGAAAAAAAATTATAAATGGAAAGTAAATGTTAAGTGATGCA
This sequence comes from Cephalopterus ornatus, assembly GCA_013396775.1. Lineage (NCBI taxonomy): Eukaryota > Metazoa > Chordata > Aves > Passeriformes > Cotingidae > Cephalopterus > Cephalopterus ornatus. The sequence goes on along the minus strand of VZRE01007511.1, from coordinate 326,940 downwards.
AACATCTTTCAGGAACCATATTAGCTAATAAATTTCTTTAAAGTAAGTTCTGTGCTTTTTATATCTGTTAAGAAATTCATTCTCTATTATGGACCTGTGGTTCATTTTTCATTATCAGGGGGTATTATAATTGATTTTGCATGAACCTTTAAGAATTATACTATTTCCTGTTCAGTGGTTTTATTTTCAATTTGATAATGAAACACCCATAAATTTAAAGGTTTATTGGGGAGAGGGGATTCAGCACCTGGCAACTATATGGAATGCATACTCAACTAAGAATTAAAAATCGGCATTCCTGGATTTTTTTTTGCTCTGTCATTTGTACATGGGGCCAGGGAGTTCAGCCTGTGAACAGGCAGCGGACATGAGGGTGAGCAGGGAAAGGCTCCAGAGCAATTGTTCAGGAAGCCACCTCAGAGATGGAGGTAGTTGCAACCAAAGCTTACTACAAACCTCAGCAGCTCTGAGGTGAGAGCACTCAGTTTTGTATTACTGAATTCTCTGAAGAAAAGCAAAACCGATGAGAAATAATATTCATAAAACCTATATTCTAATGGATAAGTGTGCTGAGATTTTAGTCAAATCATCCAAAGCCACATATTCAAAAGCAACGAGCCCTGTTTCTTGCTATCTGCTCAGTATGCTCTGTGTGGCATTTTGATAGGGAGCAGTTTTTCAAAGAGCTGGGACTAGGAGAGTTCTGAATTTGTGGGTCCAGAAACAGCCTTGGAAAGTCATGGATTTGGTCTTAAAAAATGCTTAGCAATGTCATTAACAGGGGATGTCATTCCAGAGGCAGTGAAACATCAGGCTGTGAAAGCTTAAACACAAATATACTGTTGTCAGAGCATCTTTAAAATGAGCTTAGAAGCTATCCTGTCACAGATTTTATGAGGTTTAGATAGTAGTTATTTGTAAAATTCCAGGTATTTGAAATGAAAGTGTGGTTTATTGCCATGTGTTATTAATATTATTGAACAAATAAAAAGAAAGAATAGCAATTACAGTTTCTTGCACAAGCTCAGAGACCATTTCTAAATTAGATGTAATGATCTTTGCTCACTGACAAAAGACTAAACATTGCAAAACCTGAGATATCTTCAGTTTACCTGTCCTAAATATTCAGTTCACAAATAAATAGATTGCCCAACATTTTCTATGAGAAAGAAAAACCTAAACTAAAAATAATAAGAAACATAAACAGGAATGAGCAATTTTTAAGCTTTTCATCATTTTAAAAACTTTTTTTTTCCAGAGACATTGTGCAACTCAGCTGTTTTCCAAGTCCCCAGGATCTCAGATTGATCTTTATCACACACAGAAAACTGAGTTGTTTTCAAAAAACAAGGTGTACACTGACTCTTTCATGTTATGCACCTTTCTACTCCTGTGGTCAAGTACCTTGCAGTTATTATCACTTATTTGTTCAAATGGTGAGGAAATATTAAATATCACAAGTCCTCAGCAGAGACTGAACAATAATTATCAACAGATGGCAGGCAGTAGGTTTTTGAGAGAAGGGAAAGAAATTACCCTTCCTTCCAAAACAACCCTCTACGAGAAGCCGTAAGCAACTCATTGGTGACAGTTTTGGCTAAAATCAGATTTACCTACCAGCTTTCTCAACAGGGTTTTTGTGTTACTTTTACCCTTTCTTATTTAGCTGTGATGAGCAAGCACGAACTCTGCATGTCTTGCCTTTTTCACAATGATGATATTTACATTTGAAAAATCCGAGAACTTCTCATAATTCACTCTCCTATTAAAAGTAATACCATTATCAGTAATTAGACATGTACAATTTTGCAAAACTGTCTTAAGCTTCCATACTCAGGATCTTAAATGACTCCACAGATATGGAAATACACAGTAGGATGCTCCAATGCAGCTATTGACAAAGTTAAGGTAATTTATTCCAGGCTCCTTTTGTATATGATATGGTTTGTTTTCAGAATAAACACGTGGCTAATCAAACCACTAAACCCTGAGATATTTGCTTCAGACATCAGCCTTTCCCTCAATATTTTTAAAGCATGACTGGTTTGCAAATACTGGGAAAAAGTAAAGATAGTAGAAATTACCTTACCTTACCCATCACACTCCATTGTCTTTCGTCTTGCGTACCTGAAGGGCTCCATCTGGGTATTGCACTCCAGGTGCCTCATTTTTAAATGCTGTAGAAACCCTAAAAAAATTAATTCATAAGGCTAAATCCCAGGGATCCCCACCAGATTTCTGCAATGAAAAAAAAAAAGGCATATGTATTTTCTCTTATTAAATCTGGTCTTTGAGGGCTGCTACAGAGAAAAGTGCTTTAGAGATCATTATAGTAAGATGATTTCTACACTCCTTACATTGTTATGTTTCGTAGGAGAACCCATACAAGAACTCCCAAATCATTGTAGCAATTCAGTCATAGTCTTTTTAATTATTGAACTTAATTATTGAACTAAGCTCCCGAGGTGCATTCCTAGTGGTTCTCAGCTGCTTTGTTACACAGCATCACTCAAAGCTGCCTGGAAGGCTGCTGAAAAGAGGAGGAGTTTGTCTTCACTGGCTGCAGGTGCTTTACTCACAACAGCAAGATCCTGTCCTGACAGAGACCCCAGTGCCATTGCTTGCCACATGTGAAGCCTGACTGGAGCAACTGCTACGCGGTAAGACCAGGGCCCTAAAAGGGCTTTCACGCCAGAAAATGTAGCCAAAGAAGAGCTTTCAATTCACCCCAAGGTCAGTTGCATTCTCCACCAGTCTCTCCCACCTAGGGCAGATCTGAAGAACCCGTTGTACAAGGAAGCCCGTGGTTTTCATTCTCGGTTGTATTTGCATCGTTTCTGGAATTATGTTAGGTTTTTATTCCCTTCTCATTGCAACAACAGCAAAATTTTTAAAAAATTAATTAAAAAAACCAAACAAAAAACAAACACTGGACCATGAAATTTTTACTGAGTTTATTTCATCAAAAATTAACATTATTTTTTTTTCAGAGTCAGTCTAGGGCCATAAACACAACACAGCTCTTGGGCTGGCAGTCTGTTTACAGATGAATATAACTTTAAGCGGCTATTTTAAATATAATAGCTAGAGTATGTTTTGATTAAAATTCACACAGAATTTACATCAAAGCAATAAACTAAAGCTCAAAGTCAAGGCTGTATGGCTGGGTAAAATTTTCTCTCATTGTTTCTTTCTTCAAAAACGTGACTAATGAAAAGAGGTTCCCTTCTCTACCTCACTTCATGAGAAGTCACTGAAAACATAAAATCTGTGTGTTCTTCTAGTTCATGCCCTTCTGCAAAACAATTTAAATGTCATATAATTATGGTTTGCTACCAGGAAACTTGAAGTGCCTCTGAAGTTCTGTGATGGGACTAATTTACCACAAATCAATAAGCAAGTAAGATCCAGCAAATTAAAATATTCACTCAATTTATGTACAGGATCATATATTATTTTTCTGAAAGATCTCAGTAATTAATGTGCCTACATCAATAGTTATCAAACCACAGTTTAGACAGATTTCTGAAAAAGGTCTCTCAAAAATATTTTCTGTTAAATTAAATTAATTTAGTGTGTCACAGAAACATTTGTTCTTGCTTTTTTTCTAAGTATCATAAATCCAAATGAAATGTTAACAAACTTTTTAAAAATCAGCACTTTGCTGATGTAATAAAAAATGTTTTCATATTTTCATATAAAAACTCCTTTAGTCACTTAGTTTGGTATTTTTACATGTGTTTCAATTAAAAAAAACAGGTCTATTCAATGAATTAAATTACTAGTAAGCTTGGAAGTTGAAAGTCAGATGACTAAATAAAAAGCTTGTTGCACTGACAGGAGAGGGTGGAACAGGTAAATGTGAGCAGTAGCAGATAAAAAACTGCACACTCTGGACCTCATGCACCTTGCACACATATGCCCACACTAAAACATGGATTTGGACTAACATCTTCTAAAGTCCCTACCCAAGACAAACCAGCCAAGCCAGGATGGCTGTTCTCTTTAACACAGAAGTAGTAATAATGAATAAAAATACCTGGAAGTCCTCCAATACCTTATACAGCATAATTTCTGTTTCTCTTCCCCACATATCCCTGCAGGCTTGCTCCTGCTCTATGGTCCCTGTTCTCCCTGATTTCTTACCAAGGTCTTATATTTGCACCACTCTGGACAAAAAGCAATATTCTGAATTATAAATGTAATGGAAATCTGTGCTCTTAAAGTCTTCTTGCCTTTTCTCATGGTACATTTTATCACCCCAAGGTCTTGTTCAGGACAGCAACATCATTCCACACACTGGACATGAGGCTTGGAGTTAGGTCACTTTTTTTTTTCCCTTCTGTGTTTCCCCCATTGCTTCGTATGACCTTAAACAATTAATTCAGTATCTGGTGTCTTGTGCTAAACCTGGAGGAAACACTTCCATGCCAGTAAATTTTGAGATCAAAGAGTAGCTTACACAAAACAGGAGTTTAGTACCTAATCCTAAATTGCATCTGAACAGGTTCTACTTTCTTCTAATCCTGGAGGCACCTAAATATTCCAGTTACACCTCTGTGTAACCTAGAAGCTCCCAAAGTGTATGGAGGTCTGTCTTAACACATCCTCCAAGCTGAAGACCTGCATGGCTGTTTTCTTTCTCAGCTTGATCAGGATTCAGATTCCACCGTCCTACATTTCTTGACCAGGACACCCTCCTGAGCGAGATAGAAAACTTGGGCTGGTACTCTCCAAGGCAGAGGGGAGCACTGGGCACAAACTCATTTGTGCTTCAAAAGAAAGAAACCTGCTTCTGCTTATTTGGTTTTGAAGGAGACACTAAGAAGAGGACTAGACAACTACTTGCAGCCTTCATTTACAGGATTTCAGGCTACCCTTCACCTCCATGTTTCTTGTTGCATAGCTTCTATGTCTCCTGATGAGATGGAGATTTCATCCTCAGATATTTCATAGAATCACAGAATAGTTTAGGTTGGAAAATACCTTTAAGATCATTGAAATCAATTGTTAACCCATCACTACCAAGGCCACCACTAAACCACGTCCCTAAGTGCCCCATCTTCACATGTTTTAAATACCTCCAAGGGAGGTGACTCAACCACTTCCCTGGGCAGCCTGTTCCAGAGCTTGACAACACTTTCCTTGAAGAAATTTTTTCCTAATATCTAATCCAAACCTCCTCTGAACAACCTGAGGCCACTTCCTCTCATCCTATTGCTTGTTACCTGGGAGAAGAAACTGAATCCCACCTGGATACAACCTCCTTTCAAGGAGTTGTAGAGAGCAATAAGATTCCCCCTGAGCCTCCTTTTTTCCAGACTAAACAAGCCCAGCTCCCTCAGCTGCTCCTCCTAAGACTTGTGCTCCAGACCCTTCACCGTCTTCATTGCCCCTCTTTGAACACGCTCCAGCACCTCGATGTCTTTCTTGTCTCAAAAATTAAGACAGGATTCAAGATGCAGCCTCACCAGTGCCAAATGTGTGATTGTCTCCTCTGCCATCCTAACCCTAGTGACTTTAATATTCTGCTGTCTCAATTTTGTCTGTACAGCTACAACTTAGTTGCAGTCATAAGTACAATCTTGAGTCATGACTGAAGAGCTGGTGCTTCTTTAGCTTGTAGTGTTGCCATAATGCTTGATCTAATGGCTTAAAATACAATCACTTCCTCTACTGCATGTTAAACACAAGATAGTGACTGAATATTAAAAGTCCAATGAACCATTTTAAAAGACGTGTAACAGTTAAAAGACAACACTCTGAACTAAAGATAAATTAGAACTCCTTACAAAAGAGTTTTCAAGTTTGATTTAGACCACCTCCAAAGCTGTAAAGTAGTTTTCACTGCTCTTCCATGACTCCAGTCCTATGCCTGTGATTAACTCTTAAAAATAAGGGCAAATTATTATGTTCAGCTGCTCCTTATACTAGACAGAATCTCTGTTGCTTTGTCTTATTTCCAGACAATCAGGTATTAACTAGATTGTCCGGTGTAGCTGAAATGTGGAATGAAGTTAGCTGCATTCTTCAGCTTTAGGTACAACACAACTCCCTCTGAAAACATAACAACCTCAGTGACTAAAAATGCGTTACAGTCTCCAGGGCTGTGGAATAAATCTTCATGTTTAAAATAAAATTAGCTATTCTTCAAACAACATGCCTTGAAAAATTATTCTCATCTAAACAGGTACAAATGAAGTATTAATGAGGCTTCTGTAAGAAAACAGAAAGAATAAATAATGTGAGAATAAACTTACTGCAACAAAACACATGTACTGCTCTTACTTCAAAATTCTTCTGTGAACTTGTGACATATTCTCTTTAGACGCTTACATAAAGAAATATTGAGTGCTGTCCATGATTCTGTTTAGCTACCATTAAAAAGACATTATTCAATAACACAAACATCTTAGTTTCACCTCCTCTAAGGTTGGCGTTTTTCTTGGTGGGTTGTTTTTCTTTTTTAAGTCTGAAAAGAGGACAAGACACAGCTATACTGTGTGGCTGCTGGACAGGAGGTGCCATTGTGGCTACCAGAGTTTTATTTATCCTTAACCCTAAGAAGCAGTCCTTTAACCAATAGCCTTCTCTATTGCCTTTCCACTGGAAATTTAGCACTATACTTTGCTCTATTCCCAAGATGGTTTTTAATGGCTGTGGCTTGCTACAGAGAAAAAGCTGCTTCTGAACTGGGCATATTCCAGTGCAACAAGTAAGGGCACTTACCAGGAACTTATACTGCAATCTTTTGATGCTCAGAGAAGATTCACAAGTAATGGCAAGTCTTTATGGCAGCTTGCTGGTGTTGCTTAGATGAACAACTCATTTCTGAAAGAGTCAAGTGGGAAAAGAAAAAAAAAGCAAGCTGCACACTGGGAAAGAAAAGAGGGTTTGCACTGGACACAGCTATCTAATCTAATTTCCAATAAAAGTATACAGTAGTAGATCTGACATGATTAGTAAAGTATCATAAAGACTCTATTCCTGAGCAGTTGTAAACAGACATGCACACAGATCTATCTGGTAGTCACAACCTGTTGCTATCAGAATGAATAACATTAATAATTTTTAATGGTCAATCTGTTAAAAAGAATTTCTAACCGATTACTGGTGTAAAAGAAAATAAACATTATGCATACAAATCTTATTTCCCAAAAACTGAATCACTTTTGTCAGGTATTTAACTTAAACCAGCAAAACAGACCATCAAGAAGGCAGCATTTAAATGGATGCCTGCAGCAATGGCCAGTCAATGGCCTCTTTATTTGTTAAAGATGGATTATTTTAAATAAATTACAGAGCACTTGCACTGAATAAACAGAGTCTCAGTGACTGTGGCATGCTATACATGCTTAATTGAGCCACAGAAATCCTAAATGACTACTGAGCTGTGTAATCGCCTTTGATTTTGCTGATAGGACCTGATTCTTTAGGTAAAAACCAAGCTATTGAGGACTGAAAAGCGACACTACCTTGAGGAAAATAGAAAGTTTAATCTGGAATATATACTTATAATATTTCGGAAACCACAGGGATGGAGTGTTCCAATAACTGAACACAAGGCAGCTTCAGAAGTGAACGATCTGTGTGTCATTTTTATTTGAGCTTGATATGTTAAATGTCCCAAATGTTTATGTTGTATAAGCCCACTTAAACATTGCAAAGTGCAACAGATTCATTGGCAAAATAAAAAGTATAGCTTTTTCAGTCTTGCTTGCTGTCTTTTTTGCATTGATACAGGGCATTATGCGCACACGTGTACCCAGGGGTTTTCTTAAGTAATCGTGTAATTTGACCGCTTTTGGGGAACCTGTTAATGTGATTTGCTTTGAGTGTTACCTATGCCTTCTATAGGCTGAAGTAAAACACTGGGTCAGACACCAGGAAATGATGATTTAACCCCTACAGATCATAGTGTTCATTTTGAGATTGTGTGTTGTTAACTCTTTAAGTTCCAATCTTCATGTCACTCAGCCAAAAAAAAAAATCCCATTGAACTAAGGCTATACTTAGTACACAAGTCTTCCAGGATCAGATCCTTCCCCTGACATAAATGAATCCTGATCTAATGACATATGGAATTCATTCTGACAGAAGCTATGACCTTAAATAATATTACTTCCATTTGTCAATATCTCTAGAAAATGGTTTGACATTGAGAGGCAGTTTGAAAACTACGTTGAATAACAGCAATTAAAAGAGAGATTGATACTGTTGGGCACTTTAATAATGATTGCATACCTGTATTTTCTCTAAAGAATTTCAACACCTACCACTTTTTTCACTAAGCAAGGGCAAAAATGCTCAGCTGTGAAATTCGTCTCTCTCTAGTGAAGCACAATGAGCTACGTTTGCAGTGTCCACAATTACACTGTATATTTGGGAAAAAAAAAAAAAGATATATGTGTTTAACCATGTTGGTAAAGCAAATGCTTGCCAACATCCAATTACAACTGATAAGCATATCAATTATCATATCCATACACAATGATGCTAGAAAATTAAACACATAGTATTAGATAGCCTAAAGTACTCTGATGAACTATGAAGTTTTTGAAAATGAGACCAGGGTGCTTTAAAGTGTCACAAACTGGTCAACCAAGGATGCTTATCAATGTGATAAGCTTTGTCCAAAGCAGCTGATCTGTTCCCATATGACTTCAGAAACCCAGAGGAAGAAGTTGTAGAGGAATTCGAAGATGGTCTTGGTGCACTTTTGGTTATTCCCTTGATATTTTTCATAATATGTAAGAGAAGATCCAACTGTCGTGAATGTCAGACCTTCCTGGAGGGAAAACACCTGGAGCTTGGCCTGCCTCCTGGCCAGAGCAGCACACAGCAGGAAAGACACAGAGAGCAAACACAGCTGCCACAGCTCTGTTTAGCATCATGGCACTGTTTTCTAAGGGAAAGGGGAAAAATGTTTAATGTTCCCCCCAGTTAATTTCTTTATTGGAATTAATGAGAAAAGAAATCTGGAGCTTATTGCTGTGTTGACTTGTGAACATAACAATAGGAAAAATCCCCCAAGTATATAAGAGAACTTTGCAAGGGCAGAAGGCTTTGCGTGCTTTTTTCAGGCTGTTCATACCACCTCAGAACATAATTATATTTATGTTTTCTTTGGCAGTACCCTTTTTTTCTTTAGCCACAGAGAGACATTCTCAGGAGGCCACCAATCGTGCAGAAACCATGTGGTAAAGTCAGGTGTAAAATTCAAATAGCCTGGTGCCATGCAGTCATTCGCTGCTCCAGCCTGGGGATTACAGAGCAATGTGGCAGCAGGTGGGACCAAGTCTGTGAACTTTTTTCACTACCAGCTCTGTGGGAATAATAGTTGTGCCCATGAACCCCAGAGCTGAAGTGGACACACTTCTGTTTCCTAAAAGTAGAATCTCCTGTAAACAATTTGGACTGGTTTCCCATACATCCTTTTAATTTTTTTATTTTACATTTTTCTCTTAAATATGGCTCCATGCTAGTCAGAAACCCTTTTGACTGTGTGTGCTGCTAACTCACAGACACATCTGGCTGGGTTCAAACGTTCAAGTCCTTTTTATGGCTCCCTTTGGCCAGTGAGCTCAGCATCCTACAGTGACATTCGCTGAGAAGATCCCTCTGCTCTCTCCACAAGCCAAATGAGCTCAAATAATGGAGAATCTGCTAACAAAACTGGTAAAGAAATAACTTGCAGAAACAGGATAGGAGTGATTGTATCTCACACAAGAGAAGTCCCAGCAGACATAAAGGCTACATAAAATGGAGACCTGCACATATGTGTAAGGAGAAATACGTTGTAAATGGTTAACTGAGACTTACCTAAGTTAGGAAACAGGCTTCAACATTAAAATTCTGAGACACAGTTAATAGAAAAGACTCAATAGGACACAAGGGAAACAGCTATTTGGGTGCAGAAGTATGCTAACCCCAGAAAAATAAGTCCTATAGCAAGTATGACTGCTGCAGAAAAGGCAGCTGACACAGTGAAACAATCATAGGAAACTTCTATCCCTGCAGGGACCAGGGACAGAGATCAACAAAGGATTCTGCAGAGAACAAACTGTAGCATGCTGAAATAAGGGATCAAAAGGCTACTTGGGTATCAGTTATCTTTTAAGTGAGAGAACATTGTTAGAGTTGCTGCAGAATATGGGATGCCCTAGATCCTGGATATAGTCCACAAACTCTGTCTAAAAAATAAAAAAATCATGAACCAAAAATCAAGTACTATACATAAAAGCAAAGGGGACAAATATATTCCTTCCTGGCAAAGTTCTATTATATAGATTTTTCTCCTAAGCACATAATGTTTCCAGCAAATCCTCATCCATGTTCAGATACTGGATTTTACAGGCTGAAGAATCCAACCCTGTGAGAGAATCCACCTCATTTTCCACAAATCAAGTCCCAGAACAAACATTGTGAGATATATTAAGAAGGATATGCTACATTTATTTATATAATGCCTTTCAGACCAAAACATTTCAAAGTGTTTAACTAATTATTGATCAGCACAGATGCCCCCATGAGTGTATTCACTCAGCAAAAGGTCACAAATATCTTTATGTGAGGAACAGCTGTAATTAATTCCCAGGTGGGGGAGGAACACGTAAGACGTCTGCAGAGGAGGGACAATTGGTAAATGTTACACTCCCCTCTTGCACCTTCTCTGCCAGTGTCAGGCCCCGCAGTGGTACCTTTTCAAGTCAGTTGGGAATTAAGTTGCATAAAAATAAACAATTTGCAGAGGGTGTGCTAGGATGAGAAGAACAGGAGCAGAGTTTTAAACATTACACCAGGCACTGAAGAAAAACATCACTTATTCAAATCTTATAGTCACTCTAGCTACCTTGCAGTAGCACTTGAAATAGGAAGGTTTTCACTTTGCTATTGCATAAGATAAGCATTCAGATTTTAGAAAGTATTCAAAGATATTTTTGCATTGGTGTTTCCAATTCCAGCATCTGCCTTCGCACGTTGACTACCAACATCCCTTCTGTATGCTGACATGTAATGCTCTGTAAATGCTCTTATGATTGGGAGAATCTTGCAACAGTTTTGCTTTGATCTCAAAAGGAAGGCAAAGGAACCACCACAAAACAACAACATCCAAAGGAGGGAGTTAAAGTAAACCTTCTAGACACAGATCACTCAGTCTCCTGAAAGTCTATTTGTAAGCAATATCTACAATTATTTTTAATCTTTCTTAAATTTTAATGGATTATAACTCTATCTTTTATTGACAGTGCTATATATATTTGTTTTATTTCCTTTTTCTATCTCCATTTTGACTATCAATGATATCAGAGCAACGCTGCAGCCTGCAGGTATAAATAGGATTAGTAATTAGTGTAGATCCCTTTCCCTCCATGCTGCAGGTAGCATCCTGTTTCAACCTCCAGCAATGCAAATAAGCTGATGTTGGCAGTATATCATGAACTGCTCACCAGTCAGTTCCTTAACGACTTACTAATTTTCCTCTCTCTATCCTCCACATGACACACTGGAACTTCATATCCTCGTGCAACTGAGAATGCAGCCCATGCAGATAGCACTATGATTTTGATTTTATGCTAGCTCTTGTTTCTCTGTTTTCCCCTTAAGAAATCTTCTTGTAATTTGTAATTTAATCTCTGATGGTGGCACAAATATAATTATTTAGATATTTAACTTCTCTATCTACTGTTCCTCCCACTAATCTTCAGCTGCCTGAATTTTATCATTAAACAGAGATGAATGTTTTCATTTTCTATTCAGCATTTCATTCTTGTTCATTTGATTCACTCAAGCAAATATTATACAGCTCTTAATGTAATCCTTTTTATTTTTTTTTAAATTAAGAATAAAAGAAGTTGTATCCTTAGTTTATTCCCAAAACATTTTTTAATACATGCAGAACACAATGTAATCTTTCTTGGATTTGGATACTACTCTCAATGAGTTTTAGAAGCATTAACAGCTGAAAAGTACCATTGTATCCCAGGGTATGGCAATCTCCTTAAACCTCCAGAAATAACAAGAACATTATTTTTCTTTTGTATCATAACACTGGGATTTACCAGACTAATACAGTACAACTCTCATTCCGAAAATCATATTTTTCTATCTGTTGACTGAAATAACTGCTGTGCAACCACAGACCGAGGAACTCAAGACTATTTTGACTCAGTAATACCATATGTTCTAGATAGAAAGTCCTTCAGGCTGTCCTCGCGGGGTGTGTGCCTATGAAGTGATTGCCTAGGAGCCACTGCTTTGTTGACAGTATACTTGCTAACAGCACGGCCTCAGGTTTCAGAAAATGGAAGACTGAGGTCTTACCAGCTCAGGGCTGCACAATGGCTCAGCACCTTTCAGTGCGCAGAGCCTTGAAATGGAGCTGCCAACTGCACAGGGACTTCGATGTGTAAATGTCATCCATGAGGGTTTAATACTTACAGAGTGCTTTTTCTCGGCCCGGTGACCAAACTGAAGAATATTAGTAACAATGAATTATTAAAATATGAAGAAATATTTTAAAACAAAACCCATGTGCTTGATCTCCCTTCATGCGTACAATGACCGGCACTCTTACCTGGAAAAGAAGCAATTCAGATTCAAACCTTCTTTCTTTAAAGGCTCAGGAGAGCCTAGCTGGTTGAACTATGTGTTATCCCACATTTACATCTGCCTAGCATAGACATTGCTTTTTGATTTTCACAGGCACTTGTTAGCCTTGAGTCAGCAATGTGTTAACTACTCATACTACATTGTACCTGAGCTGACTCTCATTTTACTAGCTTGGTTCTAGGGTTAGAAGAGCAGCCTCCGTTTTGGTGACTTCTGGCATTTTTTTCATATGATCTGAGACACAGCAGTACCATCAGTGAAGGACATATATTCACACTATGTATGGTAGCAATACTGCAGCAACCTTACCCCAGGGAGTCATCCAGACGGTGTTCAATCAGTGATGGGGATTCAGGGAGAGAAAGCAATGACTTTCCTAATGGTTGAAGAGAATTAGAAATAGAAAGCAGAGCCTGTGTCAAAACTGGAGAAGTAAATCATTACAGCTACAATACCAAGAGTAGACAAGGGCTCAGAGCAAGAGAATGAGTCCAAAATATAAATTTCAAAAAGGGGAAACAAGGTTTTTATATGTTCTGTTTGATTTTTTTTCTTAATTTGGAGTTTTAAGAACAAAACCATCTGATATATGAAATGCATTACCGAATTCCCCTGTGCTACTCAGATCACACAACAGTCTCTGGCAAGCCAGTATTTGCTACTTAGTCTGTTTTCAAAGAAAACCCATCAGTGAAGCAAACCACATTCTGGTACATGTTTGACTGCTTTTGTAGTTCAGGACATGAGGCAGTCTTTTCTCTTTTTTGTTCTTTTTTTGAAGGTAACCTAAGGAGATGGAGCACAGCCAGGGAAATGGCCAAGAGAATGGACAAGAAACATAAGAGAAACAGAAAGAGCTGGCAAAGACAAAACACAAAGGAAAAGAGTTGGTGAACAACAAATGAGAGCCAGAAATACAACAAGGATTTGGAATAGATGTTTATTTTATTTCAGATTAATAGCAAGAAAGAACCTATTACTGTGGTACAAATTGCTCAATGCCCCATGCAGTGCCAATATTATGCCATTCATTATACTTGCAGGTGTATTATTTCTAGTTCCCTAGATAACAAAAATGTTTTCCATGTATTCTTTTGTATTTTAAACTGTATTTTTTTCACTGCTATATTGCCAAAGGTACTTATTCTTCCAAACTCAATAGCAACTAATCATTTTCCTGGCTGCACACTAGGAGTATGGTTACTATTTTGTGCAGGTAATTCTTCCATCTTTATTAGGACCACTCTAAAATTTTGATCTGCCCATATTTCAAGCTCTTTCTTAAATGCTTGTTTTCCCCTGTGAGAAACGTCTTTCTATAAAACCTTATTCTTGTTCCTAATTACAAACCTGGTTTCCCACTGTTGGGATGCCAAATTTTTTACTATCAATATTATGCACTTTGTTCTCAAAGAAAATTTGAAAAATAAATCAGCACGTGAAAGTGAAATCTAACTTATCAACATCTTTCCCTACCCACTTGCAACTACTGCAAACTTGCTGCTATTGCCTGACTTCTTAATATTGCAGCTGCTTAATTGCTTCTTAATGTTGCTTCTCAACAGCAGCTGTGGAGAGGATTTAGAGATAATAGTGTCCAAAATCCAGCAGGACAGCAAATGATGCTAGAAAGAGTTGCTCCATGGTCTCTAGTACTACTTTACACTACTGGTTCTACCAGACACAGACCAAGGAGCCTTTTCTGAGTTAGCAAGTGAGTGTCCCAGCTTTGATAAAAGACTTTCAGCACTAACTGCTGCATTTGACTTGATTTTGACTTCTGTAAGTCTAGACATTTAAGGTTGTGGTGATTAATGAGAGATCTCTCTTTCCTTTGGCATTTAATCCTCCAAACTGAGGAAAAAAAAAAAAATTATGTTACTGCCTTATGCTTCCATTAGCATTTTAAAAGCACATGGCCATGACAGTAGAGAGAAGTCCAATCCTCTTTTGAGAAGAAATGTTTTAGACAACATTCTAAGGAAAAACAGCTTGTAATAAACTCCCCTTGCTTTACCTTTTCTAGGAAATGAGAATTTCTCTTCTATCAGATAATCTACTATAATAGCCATGTCCAAGGAAAAGATGTTCTCCAGGCTCCATCCCGCAGAAGTGTAATATGGCATTTATGGAGCAAACAAAATACATAATGACATTTGATGGTGTACTGTAACATGGTATACTGTCAGTCCCTCTACTGTTATTTTCTCTGTCTCTCATGTACATCTGCACACCCACACAGAGACACACATGAATTGACTCGCTCCTATAGGCCGCAAGCATCATCATCCCTTTTCCTCACTCATCCTGCCTCCATGTTGTCCTTGGAAGCTCAGTCTTCTGCCATGCCAATTTTATCCCTTTGATTCATTCACTACTTTGAACAATGTTGCTTTTCCACAGCAGTTTTATATCTTGCCATGTGTCTGGCTACTCTGTTCTTAGTCCTTATCTTACATACCACTGGCCCCTTGCTTCCAGAGAACTTTATAAGTCCACAGAACGTTTTCATTTCTCAGTGAATGAATTTAACACATGCAACAGCAGCTAGAAACCAGAAATAAACCCCACAGATCAATTGGTCTGCTCTCTGCAGACCGCAAACAAATTCTCTATGAATTTGTGAATGGTTTGGATTTACATCTTGTGAGTTGCTATATAGAGAACACAAGGTTTGACACCTCTTCTGTTTGTGTCCAGTAGGAAACTTGGTATTTATTCTAAATGAAAAAAGACCTGGGATCAAAAATAATGTAATATGGCCAAGTTTTCAGAAAGATAGTGGTTTTGAGAAAAAAGATTGTGAGTGGTCGCTTTTGTAGTCAGGTCTACATGGGCACAGAACCTCATCCAGTTTTGCCTTTCCTGCATTCTGTGGTGTTATGATAATCAACATGTCCAAAAATAAATAAGACTCACTCTTTCTTCAGCTTCCAGAAATGCCCATTCTGGCCAACAGAGCAATGCAGAGTGGAAGGTCCCTTACACAAAGGTGTTTCCCAGAAGGCAATTTTGAATCTAATTTCAAGATCAGACACTCATTTCCCCATTTAAAACATGGAAAGAGAGAATAAAATGTTTAAGCTTAGCAAATCAATGCTACAACTTTAAATCTGGCAGAGCTAGTTGTCCTGTTTCCTAGGGGAGGATTAATTTGTTTCTTCTCATTCTTTGCTCTTTATTATTTCCATTGGAGGATATAAAAGTGCTATTGAGAGTTTTGAAGGATAAACACTTTATGTGGTAACTGCTTAAAATAAGAATAAAATTTATTGAGAGTGCAGACATTTTTATCACATTAATGTGACCTATTAATGATAAAGGAAATTCCCTTCATCTAACGAGCTTTATGTTTACAAATGTAACAAGAGAGGTTTTAATTCTCCCCATAAATCTAAGGAAGTTAAAGTCTTAACCCCAAGGTACTTAATATAGTTGATTCTGCATTTAAAGGGAATGTGGTTAACATTTATATTGTTTTTGTTACCTACAACATGGAGATCAGCTATTTCAATATTAATTTCATTTTATAGATAAGGTTTAACAGGTATTTCAAAGAAACCTGCATGTAATCAAAGTAAGATAAAATTATACATGCTATAAAAGAAAAGGCTGCAAATGTCTCTATTGTCACAATATAAATAAAACATGGAATTGCGTATGACCAGAAAATCACAGTCTTATAATCTGAACATATATAAAATATCATTCACAATTACTTTGACTGTATTAATTTAATAAAGACAAATGAAGTCAAGGCTTAGGCATTCTTCCTTTCTGACAATGCATTTTGCTGCATTTTTATTGCACTATTCATCTGAGGTTTTTTTATTAAAGTAAGTCAAAATGTTCCTCAAAGTTGAAAGATTCTTCACAATCAATGTGGAAAGAGTAGGGTTTGATGACTAGTGCATGGAGGCGTGCAGTGCTGTCACTAAGGACTGCCTCTGATACCTTATACTAGTCAAAAGCTTCTGTTATTGGGTATATCTCAAAATTTCCTTAAAATACTAATTATTAATCACTTTGCTACAGTAAGGAAGTGCTCAAAGGCCCTTTTTGTCTCTTATATGACCAAGAATGTGCCCATCAAGTGACAAAATGTAGAGATCATCTTTCAAAGGTTGTGACATATGGTCCTGTATGGTACTAAGGATGCACCTATATATTTAGAGGATTTGGCCAGGCTGAGATTAGCATAATTTCAAGACTTTCAGTCCTGTCTCCTAGTGTTTCAGATCTGTGAATATCTGAAAAGTATATCTTTGGAAAGTACTAAGGTACATTCTCTGACAATCACTTTACTAGTTAGCTCAACTGGAGTTTAAAATCGGTTCCTGCATTGTTGCATTAGTTAGTCACACCTAAACTTATAATGCCATCATGCCTTTCAGGAAACCCTCAGAAATTGAAGCAGAAATTTATGCTGCCAAAAAAGAACCACTTCAGACTCAGGAATCATGCCAGGTTAGTAACGTTTGCTGGCATTGATAAATTTCACTAGGAAACAAGAAAAGCAAAGAATATGGAACTTTTAAGAATGCAATATCATATATCCTCATCTAAAATCTCTTCCTCATTAGATAACACAGGCCACAATTTTAATACATTCCAAGATTCTCTCTCCACTTAAAAATTATAAGATTTCACACTTTTCCCTGTGCCACTTCTGGCATTGTGAGCCTTTTTTCTCCAAGAGCCTGTCAAGTTAAATGAATGATACATTTAACCATCCACAGCAATTAAAGTGCGTGGCCTGAAACCAAAATTTTCTGTGTTTCAGTTGCAAATATTTGTATAGTTTAAAAGGGAAAAAAATTACTTAGCAGTCAAAATTTTATAAACAACTGGAAAAAATTATTGAAGAGAGTGCTTTATTTTTAATTCAAAGTCCAAATAAAGAATAAGTAGACTCTACATTTCTATATATGTGTATCTCAGCCATCTGTTAAAAAGAAATCAAGTTCAATAGTAACTGGCAATATAATAATCACATTCCTTCTGCCCTTTGCTCAGGCACGATGCCACGTAAGTTTGATGCCATAAAATTTAATTTTTTCATTTTGAATGATTTACAGTGGAGTGGAACCTATAAATCAGAACAGTAACAGGGGTTATGAATAGGGATGTATGTTTTTCCAAAATGTCTAAATGAAATATTTTGAAACATGGTAAAAGAACTGCACAGTTCTCCACCTGGCAGCCATAATTGAAGTTAATAACACTTGTTTAGACATAAGGAAACTCTTTGACACCTAGACTTTTTTTTTTTTTTTTTAATAAAATGGTCAAACAATCATCATCTAGTCTTAAGAAATCAAAGAAGTTAGTTCTGGCAATATGTTATATGAAGACAGTCTTGCTTTCAGCTAGGTTTCCAACTATGTCTAATAATTTTGAAAATACACACCAATTCCTTAGTACAATTTCTTAGTTTAATCATACACTATATTATAAATATTATAAATCCTTAGGAACCATTACCATGATGCCAGTGATGGGCAATATGAAACACATCGTATGAAGTGGCTTTGATAACTTCACCATGTATACTATTGATTTTGCAGCATTTTAGATGCATGTTTAAATTTCCCAGTATCTCCCTTGCATATGTCACAGGCAGCAGATATGATACTACTTATTTTCCCACAGGCAATTGCACCAAGCCTTGGAATATTCCTGTTCTTGTCCATGATGGCATTCGGGAAGCATAATCCCGTAACTGGATACAGTTCCTTTGTTGAAGGAAAAACAAAAAAGAGAATGAAACCAAACTCGTAAAAGTTTCTAAGTCCCTTAAAAAAGGGCTGAACAGCAGAGTCCTGTAAAAGCACTGAATCCCTCTGTTCACTCACTAATTCCTTCTGGGCCTGGGTTTTTGGTGTTCTTGATAAACCTAAGAAGGGTATAGAGAGATTGATGAAACTCTTGTCTTCTTGTCTTGAATCTTCAATCCACCAGACTTGCTCACTCCTTGAAGTTGTGAAATACTTTATCTTTATTCCTTGAAGCCTTCTACAACCAACCTCTCACTGGGTTCTGAGTAGGACAACATCTACATTTTCTCTAGTCTCTTATTTCCCCAAGAATCAGGAAGGAAGCACATTTGCAGGCAGTCCTGTGATGGAGAGCTACTTGCTTCCAACCACCTCTACCTCCACAGTGAGAGGGAGGAATCTTCCAGACCGCCAAGGAACTGCTGAGTAAAATCTTTATGAACAGACACCTCACAAGTAAGGCTGGCAAGAAAAGTAATTATCCTCATATTTGAGGCTCTTGTATCACACTTTCCTTATGTGTGTGGCTTCTGCTTTCCCTATTAAACTGACACTATCTCAACCCGCGAGTTTTCTCACTTTTACTTTTCTGATTTACCTGCTCTGGGGGTAGTGAGCAAGCTGCTGTGCAGGGTTGAGTTGGCAGCTGGGGTTAAACCATGACAACCACCTTTACATCATGCAAGATTAAAATTCTCACTGTGAAGATTAATACTTCTTTACACTATTGTTAAATACCAATCACTTAAATGCTTTACAGACTGCATCAATTAAACCTAAGGTGAGACTATAAACATGTTAATTCAGAATAAATTACTTGCCTTGATTGAAATATAGCTGATTTGTAGGCAAATTTGAGTCAGTTGGGAACAAAGAAACCTAATCAGTCACTCAATCAGAAATGTGTATGCTCACTTTTTGCATTAAACTTTAACTTGCATTAAAAATGCAAGTTCATGTGTCTTGCAAAGCCTGAAGCACATTTACACGGTAGAGGTCCACATGAATGTAACACATAATCATCAGCAACTATGACCTATGACCATCATGAGAGGTTTTTTAAGTGTTGTAAAGGATCTGATCCGACATGGACTGTTCAGATAAAATTCTTGTAGATTTCAAAGGGAAAGGAGGATCTGCAGCATTCCAGCAGCCCAAGAAGGCACAGGGCAACAGGAAAAGCCATCAGATGATGATGTCACATACCGGGATCTGCCCTTATAAACCCAGGAAATACCTGTGAATTTATATCTCATCATCTTAACCCTGAACTTCTAGGTAATAGTTTTACCCCGTATTCCCTCTTTTTCCAAAATGTTGTCCTGTTGCCTCTTAACTTGATTTACTCTAGTTATTTCAGCTGCTGACTTTGGCACTTTATTCCCAGCTCTAACCAACTACAGCGTAAAGACATATGCATAAGCTGCTCTGGTGCAGAGTGGCAGAGGACTCATTCACATCAGCTCCAGCTCAGGTGAATAGGCTTGTCCTTGTAAACTGGGTTAGAAAGATATAACAAAGAGCCCCAGACACCATGGGCAAAGATGTCCACACCTACTAAGCCCAGGGCAGAAAACAAGGCTAAAATAAAATGATTTAGTATTCGCATTTGGTTTAGCTGTTTTATGTAGAAGAAAAGTCAATCAAAGGAAAAGGCATATTTTGTAACCTCACAACCCAAACAGTGCATTTACATGCAGCTGAGGGAAGCCCTGCATTTTGTCATTTGAAAGACTTCCTAAGATTTTATACATTTTTCACTCAAAAATCAAACACCAAGTGCATGTGCATGAAAGTCACAGTCAGATTCCTCAGCTGGGCAAATGGAGTTTGTTTTTCCAATTTCAACTACAGAAAACTCCTCCTCATATAATTCACTTCAAAGTCTAAAATTTGTTCCAGTGATAATTGCTGAATTTATGTGTATTTAGAACCCAGTACTTAAATAAAACAGCTACATTGGGTGATTATGTATAAACACCGTGCCAATTTCTTTGAATAGGAATGTAGTAAATTACTACTGATTACACAAATACTGATTAAAATTTGAAGGCAAATAAATAACGAAGAGGGATGTTATTTATTTGTTCAAATGCTCTTAAAAGTGCAGTCATGCCAAGCACAACTTCCAATGAAAGCAGTGGATGGAAATACAGCGTTACGTCGGTGGACAGCCTGGAATGAGTCATTAGGACAGCAGTGATTGCTGTATTTAGGTTTGCTCTGTCTCTCTGTTTTTCCTTGTTATCTCTATAACACTGTGAGCTGAGCTCATACTAGGAAAATCCTGACACTAACTTTGCACTTGCGGGTCCTATTCAGCTTACTTGGGTTTTCCTTTCATGCAAGCTGATAGAAAAGTGAAGATGCAAGTCAAGGGAAATATTCTCAAATGCTATATATTGGTCTTCCATGTAGCACCTGCAAGTACCTCCTAAAACCTTTGGATCCAAATGCAAATCTGCTTCTGGAAATGGTTAATGCCTCACCTAAACACTACCTTCAATCTATTTTACAAAGAAGGCTATTGACAGATGGATAAGTTCTGCCTAGTGCCAGACAGAGAATTATGCTTTAGATGCTCAAGAGTAAAAATTTCATTTAAACTAACCTGATCCATGGGGGACTGGGGTAATAGCAGTTAGTATACACAGCGGACAAAATCATTGAAGCTCCATGCAATTAATAGCCAAGTTTTAGGTGGCAACACTCAGTATACCTGCATTGACAACAGGGACATGAGGCTGATTCATGTGAGCTGATGCTATCTGAGCTGAAGCAGCTGAAATGATAATAATGTTGCAAACAAAAACTGGGATCTGGCCTGATGTACAGCTGGACATGGATGTTTTATGCAGTGTCTGTGCATTAGCTGTGAAACTGATCCTTGTGAACTTGTCATAAACCATGATGGCCCACACAGAGCTTTAGGGCCCTAGACAGCGTTTCTGTGTATCTCTCTATACCAACATATTCTCATACAAGCTCAAAACAAGGCTTCACTGTGCTCTACACCACAGGTGCATCTCTTCTTGGGTATATTTAGTCCGATTATGTCCATCCTTTTTAAAGGCAACTTAAAAGGGAACTCAATGCTCCAAGCCAGAAGAAATAGGTATGGGCTTTTTTATGACCGTGTTTCTAATATGTGTGTTGGGGGGGGGCGTGGATGGAGGGGAGGGGGGATGTTTAATAAAATTTTGAAATTGAATCATCCAGAGCACTCTAATTTCTTTTGGCAATTGAGAAAGAAAAGCTAAACCAGCTGAAAACATGCAGTTTAGACACTGATTCCAAATTTCATTCACAGATTTTCACGCAGGTTTTTATTAGCGACAGCATACATCTTAAATGAAATGAGCTGTTCCTGCCCAGCAGCTATAGAACAGTAAGATGCAGCTCATCCTGAAGAAACCTTTCACCTTCACATGTGCTTGGTATGGGTATATATAACAAGCCCATAGACATTGCAGAAGCAAACCCTTTACTGATGACAATTTATGAACACACATATAGACTCAAATTATCGGATGTGATTATTAAAATCTGGAATTATTTATATGCTATTTCACATAAAATATACTAAGGTTACACACACAATTTCTTTATTCTTATCTATTATTTTCTCATTCCACCAACCACATTGGATAAACAGAAACAGCTTTAATGTCCCAAAAACAGAACTAAAAATAAAACTAAAGATTTAACTGAGAACTAAAAGATTAATCTCTATTTGCTACTTGCCCGTAAATACTTCAGTGAGCAGCTATATGGCTACCCTATCTATAATCTGCTGGGAAAATAAAACATTAAATCCAATTTCTGCAGTAGTTTACATGTTTTTCAGCCCTGGAAGTACTCACCATCCCTGCTTTTTAACTACACCATTACTTAATCAAAATATTTTAAACGTAGTCATAGGAATAAACAGAACTAAACTGAAATGTTATGGTGTCTAACTTTTCTGTAGCTTTCTTTGTCTTTTATTTTAAAAAAATGCTATGGTACAATGCAGATAACAAAAATATGATGTCATTGGGGAAACATATGCTTATTTTTAAAGATTCTGCTGGGAGTCCTCTGTATATGTAGAACTGCTCGAACTGAAACTCAGGTCTTGTCCAGTTGATTTCTTGCGAACCATAAACCAGATTTCACTTGTCTCTGGTGTTATTTGTAGAAATACGTATCAGTGAGATCAGAAAAATATTCTACATTCTCTTTTTTAAACATGTCCCAATAAGCAATCTGTTATATTTCTAGTAGTGCAGCATATTAAGTTACCTTTTAAGCTCCTGCCAGTTGGGAGCTCCTTCATTCAAAGTAGAACTCCAGTTTAGCTTCAGGCTAGAACTTAGCAATAACCATGTTATTTTAAGGCTATAATTTAGACTTTTCATAAATTCAAAGCATTGAGTTAACCATGTTCTGTTTATTTGTGGAATATTTTCTGACACCTTGTTACACAATTAATCTACAACCTCAGTTTTGACCCTAGTCGTAAGAATAGAGGCCTGACATACATAGCCCATGCCACCTGTAGCATAATGTATTCTTTCACTCTTATCCCACTCATAGATAACAGTCTTCTGAAACAAAAATGTTCAGAC
Organism: Cephalopterus ornatus; assembly: GCA_013396775.1. Lineage (NCBI taxonomy): Eukaryota > Metazoa > Chordata > Aves > Passeriformes > Cotingidae > Cephalopterus > Cephalopterus ornatus. Next base: position 303,941 of record VZRE01007511.1, on the reverse strand, counting down.
TGAAAATCAACTGTTCAACACTGCCAGTAGAAACAAAAATGTGCAGTAGTATAAACAAGAGAAAAGAATGGATGAAAGAAATCATTAACAGCCACCCACCTCCAAAGTCTCTGACTCCATTTAAGTGGGTAAGGATTTTGTCTTAGGCTTCAAGTGGACCAGAATTCATCAACAGCCAAAGGCAAATTAGGATCTGCGTACCACCCTGCCTGAATGATGTTATCAGTGGCTCCTGCAGTCAGGAGTTATGGACCTTCAGCCCTTTCCTTCTCTCAAACAAGAAACAAAACCAAACAATTGAAAATCCAGTTTATCCTCTCGATAACACAACAGACCGTTATTAAAATACAGACAATGAATAAATGTAAAAAACAAAGTGAGGAATTATGGAAATGAATAATTAATAAAAATATTGAAGAGGGATTTTTCCCTGCATTACTATCACCATCTTTGTGTTTTTATTTTTACTCAGTAGTGTAACTCAGTCCAAACAGATGAGATTAATGGTCCTGTCTTTCCAAGGAGATCCAGTCTCAGCTGGTGTTGCAGTAAATGACAATACTAACAGACACAGAAACAGTACCTAGAGGTTGCCCTCCACCATTTTCACAAAACCCCTTAGTAAACAGCATTCTGGTTGCTATTTGTGATGGTATCAAAAAGGTACAAATCAGTTTCAAGAAAGGGTTTATTGTAATTGTAAATAGTTACTTAAAGTTGATCCTTACAATATACTAGTAATTGTCATGCAATAGATTAATAAACAAATGGGGTACTAATTCTGGGAACCTTTAAGATCATCCAGAAAAATTAAAGAAACTGTCCAGTCAGTAGTAAATCTTAATTTCTTCATTCCCTTTAGCTACCTTACTAAACCCCATTCCCTTTTACCTTGTAGTAAACTTTCTAATATTTCATTTTCATTCAGCTAGAGCCACTGAGTGATCTCCATGAATAAGAAAACTGTCCAAACTAAGTAGCAGCTCAATATTTGTCTGTCAGGGAAAGGAACTAATCAAAGTCATCCCCACTTAGGGCACTCAAGAGCAGAACAGCACAGGCATAATAATGTATAGCAGCTTTTGTACATACATGACAAATGAAGCAAGATCTGATCAATTTTCCAGAAGTTCTAAAATGGTCTGTAATTTCCCTCACATGTCACTCCATTAGTTCTTAGCTCCTGAACTTACCACTTAGAAAAATTACTTGTGATTTGCTGAGTAATAAATGTGTATTTCTAGTCAGCAGAAAAGTTTCCATCTCCCAAATCTTGAAACATGTGCAAAGTCTGAGATCCTATTATTGCTTCTAGATTGGGATTCTCTGTATGCACATCAACATTTACAAACGTTAACATTAACTGAGAAATGCAGCGAAAAAGCTCAGAGAAATTTCTCTGAAAGAACAGTGAAGTAAAATTTTATCTCATAAAGATTCCTACCTTCAAGTTCAGAGAAAGACAAACATAGACCACTGTTCTGGAATTAAAGTTTCAGAGGTATTATATAGGTGCAGCCCAAATGAACCTTAGGCATTTTGAGATGTATATGTTTCCAAACCTTAACGACCTGGTTCAGCTGCCCTGCCTATTCTGTCTCTATGCTGAAAATTGAAAAACTTGTGTGTGCCCAGGCTCCTAGCTTAGGTACCTTGTTTAGGTGTTCAGAGCTGGAGTAGACAAACATGGGCCTTGCAGTTCAAATGAGTTGCTCAGGGTAGTACAGGCTGGTTTAAACAAAGCCAGAAACGGAAACAATTTGGTAAATTGGCTGTCTTGTAGTATATCATAGAATCGTAGAATCACTGAGGTTGTAAAAGACCTCTAAGATCATAGTGCTCAGCTGTTAATCCAGCACCACGGTGTTCACCACTAAGCCATATCACCAGGCACCACACTCACACGCCTTTTGAACACTTCTGGGAAGGGAGACTCCACCCCTTTCCTGGGCAGCCTATTCCAATATTTGACCGTACTTTCACTGAAGAAATTTTCTTCTAATATTCAATCTGAACCCTCCCTGGCACAACTTGAGGCCATTTACTCTTGTCCTGTCACTTGTTACCTGGGAGAAAAGACTGACCCCCACTAGGGGGTCATCACCTCTAATGATTTTGAGCCAGGTTATTGCCCCAAATCTGTGCCTAAGAAACATGAACAGTTTCACTATTTTGAATGCTGTACTCTTCAAACACGGTCCTGAGGCCTCAGAAGCAAACACTGAGCAGAAATTCCGAGACTTCAGCATGCTTTGTGTAACACTGCGCTTGAAATATAAACTGTTTGAGTGTCACAGACCATGGGAAATCTTTTGGATGGTTAGGCTTTGTTTCTAATGTGCCCTTACCTACAAGACAATTGAATAGAATCATCGAAAGGGACTGCAAGGATCATCCAAACCCAACTCCTAACCCTGCACAGGACCCTCTGGAAGAGTCACACCATGTGCCCAAGAGTGTTGTCCAAATGCTTCTTGAACTCTATCAGGCTTGGTGCTGTAAACACTTCCCTGGGGAGCCTGTTCCAGTGCCCAGCCACCCTCTGGGTCAAGACTTGTCTTAATACCCAACCTAAATCTGTCCTGACACAACTTCAGGCCATTCCCTCGGGTCCTGTCACTGGTCACCACAGAGGAGAGATCAGTGCCTGCCCCTCCTCTTCCCCCCACAAGGAAGTTGTAACTGCAATGAGGTCTCCCCTCAGTCTCCTCTTCTCCAGGTTGAACAGACCAAGTGCCCTCAGCTCCTCCTCATATGACTTCTCCTCAAAGCCTTTCACCATCTTTGTAGCCCTCCTTTGGACACTTTCCAATAGCTTTATATTTTATATTATGATGCCCAAAACTGCATGTCAGTATCCCAGCTCTCCTAAAAGAGTAATGAATAAAATCTACAATAAAAATTATCAAGAAATGAAAATAAACCCCATGGCTTTAACACAGTTTTCAATCAAAAAAAGGCAGCAAGGACCCCATGAAGTTCAATACAGATTTGTTGATTACTATTATTTTATACAAAAGATGTTTAAGTACTCTTATAGTAAATAGCAACCTAAAACTGACGTGGCTACGAGCTGTGCCCAAGAAGGGCAGTCACACTCGGCCTCTTGAATGCTAGAGCCCAAGCAAGGGTCTTTATTTGTGAAATGGTTTACGTGACCTGGACAATCTGACATTTTAATGATCTAGCAGGTAGATTTTTGCTCAAGTTGTGAAAATAAGCTTTTTGGAGAGCAGTTGTAGCAGCCCAGGAACAGCTGCTCCTCAGGGCTGTAGGAAAGCTTTTATTTCACAGGCTGGCCTCCTTTCAGTGAGGCTCTCTCTTTAACCTGTAGGGATCATGCAGGAAACATAAAAGTTACTGAGGCCTCACTGACCTTGTCAAGGCCACGTGTGGGAATTTTTAATGTTTGAGTTGCTTCAAAATTATAGCAATTACTAGAAATATTCCAGGAAAAAAGGACTTTTTTTTTTCCTTCTGCCAGTTCAGATTTCCCAACTGAAATTGTCATTTTCATCTGCTAGTCCTTTAAAAAAATAGAATTATAGACACTCTTTAGTCACTGGATAACAGATGTTATAAAACTTTGTGGCACTCAGTCATAATTAAGTCAGGCCTAATATGCATCTGTCAGAAACCATTGACCTTTTCTGATGACGGCAGGGAAAAGGCTTTGATACTCTACCATGCGTTTAAGGATTTTTGAAGGAAAAATGTCAAAGGTTTGGATGTTCTGGCAGGAAATTACCTCTTGCGTTCCTAATGACAAGTGTTTTTAGTTTAATCTAAGTAAACAATGAAATGGTGTTGCTTCAGTTGGGATTTCTAATCCAAAATATCTTTTTTCGTATGCTTCTCTAGCAAAGAATCAGGGAATTGTAGAATTTACACAATTTTTAAGGTGCCAGTCTGTCAGAGCAAAGGAGTAAAATGCAACTAACAGCTTTCACGTACAAAATGGCGAGATAAAGGAAAATTTGAAAAAGAATTTTTTTTAAAAAATTGGTTTTAAGCAGAATTTAACCCTATGACTTACCTTTAGCATTGTGGTTAGCACAAGGACAAGGTAATCACAAAACTGTTTGAAAAAAGTTCAGTAGCTCAGCAAGAGTCAGTTGAAACTTGTAACACGGCTAATGCTCTGTATTATTCTTAGGTCTCCTACCATAACTTTTGGCTAAAACTGGACATCAGGTACCTGTTAGAAATCCTTTTTTGCAAAGTCAAGATACTGAGCTAGAGCTACCCTGAATGTACAGGTAGCTAAAAGGTCTCTCTCTGTTAATATAACCTAACCTTGTTGGCATTCCATGAGCAAAAACTTGTGAAGACTGAGAGCTGGACAGATAAAGAGGAGAAGGCAGCAGCCAGAAACACTGCCCAATGACTACAGCACTGATCTGACATTTCTGCAATCCTGGCTTCAGTTTCCTCCCTGACCAGGCTTGTGGTGTTTTCTTGGATGAAAGAATTTTAGCACAGATCATAGAAGTACCCGGGCATATAGGCATTCAAGTCCCCCTGATATAAGCATAACTGGAAAACTTATGCCATGATATCCCCCTATGAGACCAGGCCTTAATATCTCCCTTCATCAGGTCTCTACACATAAAATGGTAGTAATATTCCTTTTCCTCAGGGAGGTGGGGCAAGATTAACAAGTTAAAGATGAAGAAGATGTAAGGGAGGGTATTAGATGATTTCAGCAGAGAAAGGTAACATTGTTTTGCAAGTCCTCTCTCTTTCAGAAAGCCACACATGTGTGTGCATGCATTACTGTATTTATTTAACAGAATTTCTAAATCCTGTATTGAGGAGCTGCAAATAACTTTTTAAAGGTCTTATTTCAGTATTTTACATTCATTTCTTTCTTTTATCAAGTTATTTTTGTTATCTTTCAAAGGTGTGTCCGTCCACTTAGATTCCATGCTCCTAAATATCTTGTGGATTAACTGGCACACAGGAAAAAGGTGGTGTTTTCATAGCTTGATTCTTTTAAGCAGGTTACTGTGTTCTCTATCTTCAAGGAGAACAAAAATTTACCTAAGCCCACACAGAAGTTCAGGCTTGAAAGCTGTACAAAAGCCATGACAAACAAACAAAAAGCTTATTTCAGAGATGAAGGAACATAATCTTTTCCCAGTGCATCTGTAGTGTAGACTGCAAGACAAATGGCAGTGAGCAAAAGATCAAATGACATTCCTCATCACCTAAAACAAATAAATAATCTAATACCAAGGATTAGAGATCAGATGGTTCAATATATGTCTCTCCTTGGCCATTGGAGGAAATGTACATGGCAGCGTTTTATGTTTAGCCTCACAAAAGTTTGCACCAAATGCAGGGTGCGCTGCATAATCAGATTTCAGCTTTGAAATAGCTTTTGCTTTCCTACTCCAGAAAGAAATCCAGTGCTTCCCAATGCTGCCCTGGGAATGCCATTGTTGCACGTACCTAAATAACAAAAAACAGAATGGAAAGTAAACTCACATGGACAAGAAGGGAAGGGAGAAGCAGCAGACTCTAGACAGGAAAATAAAAACACCCTAGACATTCAGATGTGGCAGGGCTTGAGTTAAACAGACAGTGCCAGGTGATTCAGTCATCATTCATGTTCTGTGGTTTCACAGTACATAATATTACTCATTCTTTTGTATTAAGAGGGCTTTAATGATGTTTAAACCTCTTTTTGCCACACTGGCAACTTAAAATTTTGAATCACGTTTCTAATATTTTTGGAAAGACAGTGAAAATCACTTCAATTAAGGAAGTAGTATTCAGAAAGAAAACGACTCTGCTCCTGATTTGGCCTTTTATGGAATGACATATAGATGTTTCCATTAATCTTTTCCTTTTTTGGCTATTAAGCCCCACTGTAAAATTTACACTACCTTTATTATGAAGTACCAGACCTTTCTTCTTAAAGTTATTTTCCAATTAAAATAATGAGTATGGTAATTTCATCTGAAAGCAATTTCCTGCAATGAGATTCAAAAGAGTAACAGAGATAATATTTTCTCCAATTAAACATAAATATATTGCATTTCTTGCTAATTCTCCAATTTCCAATCTTAATTAAACATGACAATATTCATTAAAAATATCTTATGTTTATATAAATCATCCCCATCACTGAAACATAATGTTCTTCCCACTAGACATATTCCAATTTTCTCCAACCATACACACCAAGAGCTTAAACTGGAAATTTCGAGAGCAGTCCCAGAGAAAAGATTTGAGCTACTCACATTGACTTGGTTCAAGACCAGGGTCTCAGAGCTGCCACATTCTCATTTTCTATCTCTGTCTCCAGAACACGTAGTTAAAAGTTGTCAAAGACATTACTCCTAACTTTTAACTCCAGATGAGTAATCAAGACTTGATCACCTTCACCTTCACTATACCCCACTGAAAACTGTCTTCATTTTACCTTTGGTTTTAGTATTCCATTGTCCCCTGCCTGTCCTTTTTCTCTGTTCAGTGTTACTCCCTTCCTAATTTATGATGCCCAGGAACATGGATGGACACTTTCTGGGTTTGTTCCATATTTTTCCTGTTCATTTAATTCCTTTATTAAACATTACTTTCTTTTCCCTCTACTTTTATGGCAGGCTCAAATCTCCACATTGATCTACAAACACAGCAGATGGTGTGGAAATTTGGACCCAAGCCTTGTGAACAGCTTCTACTTCTCTTATGGTCCAAACTAAATGCCCTGATCTGGCAGGAATTCAGAAATCCAAACAAGAGTGCTGATCCCGCAAGACTTCAGCACGTATCGCACTGCAAGAAAGCAAAAGGGCCATTTTACTTCCATGGACTGGCTTCCACCTTCAAAGTTAAGCATGTGTCTTAGCTGCCAAAGGGAAATTGCAGTCAGAGCTCTCTTTCACTCCTGCTAATCCCTTATTGCTGGAACAGCATTTCACTTTCTGCTCAGAGACCATGTCCACATATAGGTTGTCACCAGCTCTTGCCCATCTTCTGCTCAGGTTGTACCCAGAGCCATGCAGCTGAAGAGAGAAGGATCAGGACCTACATAGGCAGAGTCAGGACAGAACTGTCACAGCTGACAGGGAGGTATTGGATGCAGCTGACCTTACCACCAAAGGCTGTTTTGATTTTTTTCTCCATCTGGAGGGCAATGCTGGGGTCTGATATTTGTCTGAACATTCAGCGAACACTCAATGCTTTGTCAGGACTCGGTATGAATACTGAATTCTGAAAAACTTCAAGTGTACCATGAAACTGGAAAAATTCAGCTGCATGCTGAGAGAGGTGGCTGGGATGGAGGGTAAGGTCATAACCAGGAGTGATAGAAACTATAAATCTTGAAAATTGTTGTTTGACCAACAAATATTCTTCCCTTGATGTCCATTAAATTTTACAGTGCAAGCAGTTCTCAAAAACTCAGAAGTAATGTGTTACATGCAGACCAGCCTTGATGGTAAGCACTAGAGGGGGGAAAAAAACCTTCAAAAAAAGATGATGAAAGGCTTAAATCTAAACTGAGATGTTTCTTACTTAAAATCATGCAGATTCAGAAAGAACTGACCACTGTTGAAGGGAAGGAAAATTTCTCCAGAGAAGAAACCCCAAAGCTTCTCTGTCTGAGCCTGGCCAACACTGGGTACCCAAAGCTGTCTGGAAGACTTCACTGGCCAAGCTGTGGTTTATACCCCACTCTGAAGGAGGAGAAGAGGTAGACTGGTATTTTAAAAGCTCTTAAATACCTCATTGAGGGAAGGCAAGATGTTGATTTCCTGTAAAGTCAGTATGCTTAAGAAACCATCACTTCATTCAGACAATTCAAATTTTCACTGTCCACAAAAGTAGCTGTGATGAGGCAACTCTCATAAGTCCATATGCTATTGACCTGAATAGGGTAGAAGATATGATCTGGTCTGTTGGTGTCTATCCTCATGGCGGTGGCTGAAAGTTTAGTGCTTCGGCAGGGATTTCTTCCGAGAGCTGCAGTGCTGTTGGGAACGTTACCCACCACAAGGAAAATTGTGAAAGTCTGTTCCTTTCCCAAAGCCAATCAGAGGCAAATTTTGTGCTCCCTGTTGAGGATCTCATGGGAGACATGTTTTGTCCCAGACTCCTTCTCCACAGATCCTTTGAAAAGGTCAGCAAGCAGCTCTGTTTTCACACAGTGTCTCAGAAAGCAGATTGTACCAGGCAATTTCCCCATATTTTCCCAGTCTGCATTAGCTGTCTTAAAGACATGGATGGGAACTAACAAGTAAAGCTCAGTGTTGATAAGTCTGGGGCAATTTTGGCTGAAGAGAAGAGAGTAGCTAGAACACAATTCAATTTAGTGGTGTTTGACTACTTTTAACCTTCTATGACAACAGCTTGCAACCTGTAGGGGTTTATACCTCCACCTGCTGCTCAAAGTTTATGTAGCACCAGCTACCTTTTATTTTACTGTGTCAGAGCTGTGGCCCTTTCTTTCATAAATAAATGTAGACTCCTGACCAATTCATAGCTACAAACATAACTGAGGGAAAGCAGGTGTGAAAATCACACTAAATAGGTAAAGACAAACCCCAGTCCTACAAAGGGAAATCATTAATCAACTAAAGAACCTAAGCTAACATGAAGCCTGCCTAAAGCATTTGAGATTTCCATTTGTCTCTAAATAATAAAAGGCTTCACAAGGTTCCCAATGCCATCAAAACTATGTAAGTGAATTTCTACAAGTTGTTATAAAGTCTTCTGTTCAGTTATGTCAACATACATACAGCAGACATGTTCCTATATCTGCTGAGATAGCTGAGATAGCCCACTGTAAAATGAGCCCTACAGATACACAGAGAAAGAGCTGCCACTTAGATCTATCCAGAAACTGAGTTAGGCTGCTTTACGCCTTAGAAATGGCATTTGAGCAGTGGTCTAGGAATTGTGCTGACTACTTACCAGTTTCCAGAGGGAGTCAAGGTGTGAATGTTGACAGGTAAATACCCATGAGAGTCTCAGATTTCTGCCTTTGTCATGTTACTGGAGCTATTGACAGCAGAGGTGACCCAAAAGGAAGTCCTACTCCATACAAACAAGAAAAGTTCTCTAGTTAAAGGGACATCCTTAATTTGCTTCTTGCCCTTGGACCAATGGATCCGGTACCTTCACTGGGAAAAGACTGTGATATTACACTGACTTTGTAACCACAAACAGCAGGGAAAGGTGCAGAAAAACTAGGACCAAGGTCTCTTTCTCAATGACTTTCTGTTACAGTTTTCCAAGTACAACTCAGATTTCTAGGTATCTCCTGGTTTACATGTCCCTGAAAAAATCTCAGAAGCAACAACAAGCAGAAAACTGGCTAAGTCTGAGAAGTGAAAAAAAGGAACTTTTATAGCCCTCTTCAGTTAAGGTGCAGACAGCAGTTAACCCTAAGTTTCTCTCCCCTTGCACATAAGGGGTCATGGGTAATCACTTATGACTAATTGCACACTTGTGTCAGGGAGATGCCTTTTCACATCTGGTTCAGATAATCCCATAGTCCTGAAATGTTCCACCAAATGTTGCAAAAAAATACAACCTGTGCAGTACAACAGCTGGCGGATGACCTGAGCCTGCAGACTGACACCTAATAACACATTTGTACCCTGCAAGAAGATCTTATTACAGCATGGTCTTTTTACATGATGAAGGATTATCATCTTCAGGATGAGAATTCCACCTTTAAAGTGGAGCCATAAATGTTCAAGGAAATGCTGACTGAAGAACTGACCAATGTGCTGTAAAGCCGAACACCAGACTTGGAGAGAGAGGTCAGGACAGGGAAAAAGATCCTCCTTATAAAGTTTGAGTAGCAGCTTCTCAGTCAGGGGTCTGAACTTTCTGACACATCCACAGCTTCAACCTGCCCCACAATTCTTTTTCATAAAGCATTCCCTATCCATCTCACATGCTTTCTTTCTAATCTCTCTCTAATTTTGTCAGAAAGATTAGGAACAGTTAGATATGATGTCCCAGATAAATGAAAACTGTGAAAATATTTTTTTTTACTCCCAAGAAACTAGTGTTGCAGATTGTCAAATGGCTTCGCCAAAATGTCCTATACTTCATTCACAAGTGCTGACAACACTTTTTCTGTCCACTCTCTCAGTGTTTTTAATTATTCCTTAATAGTGAAATAATTAGCTCTAATTATTATCTTTTTGTTTCAAAATTTAAATCCATGTATGACTTCTGTAGATATAATACAAGTTATATAAAACACAATATGCTGTCCCATCACAGACTGCTCAATTTCAGTTAATAGCACAACTTCTGTTACATGCATTACCTTCAAGAAAGTGGCTCTCTGCAACCAAAAGTACTCTTCCAGGACACTGAATTACTAATGTAGATACACCTTTTGAGGGAAGGTAGAATGATTTCCCTGATCTCCAGATAAGCAATTAGCCTTCTCAGTTTTAGAATATCTGTCTTCCAAGGTAAAACCATTTCTATGGACAGTATATTCAAACACATACAAATATTTTGTACTTTATCAGAAAGACAAGTGAGAGAAGTGGTGGAGGTAAAAAACCCCCACAGCTGTCATACTTTCCAAGGTCTCTAATGTTCAGTCTAATGATACAAGATTTGTATATTGAATAAATTATAACCCCATGGATGTCTACAACTATAGAAGTAGCTACAGAAATTTTAATATATAGGGTTCTGCATTGAATGAAGCATAGTGAAACATGCAGTTCAAAGGTGCCTCCCCTTTGTTGGTGTGTTCTAAGACTAAATTCAAACTGACATACAAAATTAATTGTTGACAAAACACTAGGTCTCACTGTTTTAAATACTTTAAAAAGAGAATGTAACAGCAGATATATAAAATTCTGTACTAGTCCCGAATCACAGATTTTGTGGAAGTGAGAGAAAATAATGTGCAAACACTCTTCCACATTAATAATAAGGTAATGACAATAATGTTTTAATAATGTTAAAGTATAGGGAAAGACAAAAACTACATCCAATTCCAGAGAAAAAGTATAGCAGAGAGGAAATAGAAATTAAATAAATCATTAAAATTGAGAAAACATAGTATTATAGCCTTTAGATCCCTGTACTCTGCATTTCACAAAATAGTCCTGCTGGTTATAAAGGCTTATCTTGTGCTGCAGATTAGGAAGCCATGTATATAAAAATATACTAAAACCTGAAAGACAACCTTGTCTGACTTAAGGTACCCAAATTGCCAAGCTGTTGTTCAGAGCACTGCATCCTCTATGCTATAAGGCCAGCCTTCACACTTTTTGCCTAAATATCCCATTTACCTCCATAGGATTCTTCTAGAAGGACCCCACATTCACTTTATCTGCCTGACGTAGAATCATACGAGAGTACCACAGGAGAGCTCTGATTGCAATGCCCCTGGCAGGTCCCTCCTCCAAAGAGGGACAAACTCAGGTCTGTGCTGACACATCTGACAGTCCCAGGATGCCTCGTCTGGCATGCACTGCGGCTTACTTAAGGCCACGCGAGTTTATGGGCTTACATCTGCACAATCTGAAAAAATGATATGTTCAGGTTTGACTACCAAAATACAAAGTCAATACAGTCAGCAAGACTGAAGTGAGTATCGGAACAGGGGAAGACGTCCTACTCAAAGTTGGCTTCATTACTTAAATAGAAGTTAAAAAAATAAATACACATTAAAAAAAACCCACACCGAGAGAGAAGCAAGATTCAATCTTTTCTGTTAAAAGGTATGGAATACAGGCACAAATTTTTGGTGCTATACTCTGTGTTCATGAGAGACCAATTACATTTAAATGCAAAACGTTTCTCTGCTGTGCCAGATACTGTTTCATGGAACTGGAAGGCCAGTCCTTCTAGATAGAGGAGAGAGATCAATATCTGGTGAATGATGCTTCCTTTATAAGACCAACAATATGACCCTTTAAAAAAAATTTGCTTTTTTTTCTATTAATATAATCAAGTATAAATTCCACCATTTCAAAGACTTGATGGTACAAGAACCAAAATCATTGCAAAAACATTGCACAATGTGGACAAAAGTAGATCTCCAACACACAACTGGAAATCTACATTAATGAAACCAGCTGGGAGTTCCATACATCCCCCAGCACATGGGCTATGTGTTCCACAAATCACAGACTGCAGATGTAGGATAAGCCCTAAAGAGTTTATGTTAGGTGAGAGTCCACTTTATGGGTAGCACTGGCAAGATTCCACAAACTAAATCAGGTTTTCATAGTGAAATACACTACTAGAAACTAAACCCAGCCTTGAAGTATAAACCAGCTCATCAGAGCTACACAATACACACTCAGTTGAAGAGCAACACCTTGTACATTTCATAAAGTTAAAACAATGACAAAAAAGTAACTTTTAGAAAACAATAAGGAAAATTTGGAAAAAATATATAGTAGTTACATAATGTAACAAAAAGTCCTGCAGTTTGGACCCTATTTATAATCCCATCCCTTCAGCAGTTCTGAGACAGAACATGCTGGCAGCTCCAAAGAGCACACATGTTTATTCACATCATATTGTGCACTCTGCCTCTTATTCATGATAAAATATTTTATGTCTCTGGCAAATAGAACCTGAAAGGCCATGAAGGGGGCAGCTCTTTAGGTTTAATATAGCAGAAGGCTGCATGCAAACACAGTAGACATATTACCTGTACCTAGCTATTTCAAAGAGCCCCGATAGTACTTTGCACATGGAAATGTATCAGAGGTGTAGGTACAACTTTGGTTTACAAAGTCTAAAATCACAATATATCACAAGATATACTAAAATTTAAGACACTGTTTGTTTGCCTTTCTTCCGATCCTGGAAAGACAATACAAGGTAAAAATGAACTTGTAAAAATCATAGAACCATAGAAAGATTTAGGTTGGAAAGGACTAAAGATCAACTAGTTCCAAACCCCCTGCCACAGGCAGGGACACCTTCCACTAGACCAGGTTGCTCAAAGCTCCATCCAACCTGGTCTTGAACACCTCCAGAGATGGGGCATGCACAACTTTTCTGTGCAGCCTGTTCCAGTGCCTCACCATCCTCACAGTAAAGAATTTCTTCCTAATATTCTATCTAAACCTACTCTCTGTCAGTTCAAGGCCATTACGACATGCCTATCACTACATACCCTTGTAAACAGTCCCCCTCCAGCCTTCTTATAAGTTCTCTCTAGGTACTAGAAGGGGCTCTAAGGTCTCCATGGAGCCTTCTCTTCTCCAGGCTGATCAGCCTCACCTCTCTCTGCCTGTCTTCATAGGAGAGGTGTCCAGGCCCCGATCATCTTCATGGCTCTCTTCTAGAGTCACTCCAACAAGTCAATGTCCTTCCTGTGCTGGGGACCCCAGAGCTGGATGTCATACTACAGGTGGGGTCTCACCAGAGCAGACTAGAGGGACAAAATCACCTCCCTTGACCTGCTGGCCACGTGTCTTTTGATGTAGCTTAGGATACAGCTGGCTTTCTGGGCTGTGAATGTGTATTGCTGGGCCATATTGAGCTTCTCATCAGCCAATGCCCCCAGGTCTGTCTCCCCAGGGCTGCTCTCTATCCATTCTCCACTCAGCCTGTATTTGTGTTTGGGATTGCCCTGACTCTGCTGCAAGACCTTGCACTTGGCATTGTTGAACTTCGTGAGGTTTGCACAGGTCCACTTCTCAGGCCTGTCAAGGTCCCTCTGGATGACATCCCTTCACTCCAGCATGTCAACTGTACCACACAGCCTGCTATCTTCAGCAGAATTGTTGAGGGTGCACTCAATCTCACTGTCCATATTGATTATTTAAAGGAAAACCTAACAATAGTTTGATACCAGACTATTACAAATGGGTGTGAGAACTGTGATTCCTGTAATTTTCTGCAGTCATACAAGTAAATAATTCCATCACTCTCTGTGGCCTCTTTATGCTGTGCCACTATAGCAAAGGCAGCATAAATCAGCCTCTAGAAATCCCTAGAGTTCAGGGGTGGTAGACAGTAAGCACAGGCAGAGCCATGGTGCCTGCTGCGTTGGCAAACTGGAAGGATGCTGCTGCGATGCCCTGGAGTGGTCCAGACTCTGGTACTGGCCTGAGGGTTTTTTTCTGTCATGCTCTGTCTCACTGGAAGTGAAGATCCTGAACCCTTAACTGCCACTACCTGCATTTTAGTTGGAACTACGAACAGCATTTTGATCTCACCCATGTTTTCCCAACTCAGATCCACAAAAGAAACTTTTAAGAATCCTTATGAAGACCAGAGACAGGCTGGAAAACTTTAAAAAATGCACCTTAGTCTCAGTGAGTGTTCGCTTGTGTTGTCTACAGCCCTGATACAGCTTTAAAAATCTCTCATCCATAGGCTTCCTTGTGAACTAGTTAGGTAAAATACAGATCCAGGTTCATGATCATCCTTCAGATTTTGTTTAGTCGTGTTATTGAATAGGTTTAACATTGCTCCCCCACCCCTTGCCTCAAATTCTGGGTACTCTTGGCAGGTAGGTTGGGTTGCTGGGGGAATATTTGCAGTGGAAGACAGAATTTTTTCCTATATATTCCTGTTGAGACCTTCAATAAATTAAATTGGTGGTTTTGAAGTTTTTCTGCCTACTTGCTACCATAAGTCTCTAAATAGAGCTTCTATAGTTTTTTCTGTATAACCCATCTTAGTGTTTATAAGGTGGTAGAAGTTGTGGAACTTACCTGCAGGCTTGCCAAGGTCAGTGTATGAGCATAGGTCTGCTTTATTAGACTTTGGAAACATTCCCATTTGGAGGTTCATTTTCAAATGTATAAATCTCAGTTGGTAAAATACCACGACCTTCTAGCAACTTCTAGGCAAAAACCTACGCTCACCTCATACATCAGCATAAATCTAACTCATATCACCTTTTATTCCTCCTCCTTCCACAGCTGGTCCACCACTCAGTGGGAAACTGCTGAGTTTCACATCTCAGGGGAGCACTTTGCTTTGCAGCGGTTGCCACTGTACCAGTGTGGCAAGAGCCATTTTTATCTCTGTGGGGTTTTGCCAGAAAATAAAAAGATCCTAAAATTACCCTGAGCTCCCAAAATAATTGCTATAGTAAATAATTCTGAGCTATAGAAAGTAAGTAAGGAATTACTCTGCTTCTTCCCCTTACGACTGCAGGCAGCAAGAGATTAATTTTCTTACATGATCTCTGCAGAGCTGCTACATGGACATTAAAAGACACTTTAAAAAAAACTAAATCTAACGCCAGTTTTATTCCAGCAGGTGCAGGGAGAAACAGTTTGCACCTTCATGCATGATCAAGGACTACTGTTCTCTGATAGCTCTCCTCTCCACCCAAGAAAAATCACACAGGACTTTCATTTCTCCCCACACTTTAAAACTCCCCTGAACTCAAAATCGTCCCCAAAGAAGCTCCAGAACTACTCATAAATCTTTCTGGGGATGTACAGAACAAGCCTTGTCTACTGGTACCAGCCAGCTTGGCTTAGGTGATCCGTATCTGAGCCAATTTCACTAACTCCTTGGATTGTGGCAGTCCCCAGAGGAGGAAAGACTGCAGACATCTGCATACTTACTCAAAAATTCACATCATGTAGAGGTCCATGTTGGTGGGTGTTCCTGTCAGGGGCATGCTCAGCCAATTCATATCAACTGTGACAGAAAATGTGGAAATTCTACCACGTTCCCTCTTGGGCTTGGACTTGTTCCTCCTAAATCTAGAGGATGAGGTTAGAGCTTACCTCTAATGACTGATTCTTTTATACAATCCAGTAAAAACAGAAAGCTTGCACCTTTTTTACTTCTAGAAACAAGGAAACAAAAATAGAAGAAAAGAAGAAAAGAAAGGCTCATAAAAATGGTAGCTAAGCAATTTAACTCAAATGTCACATTTACAACCTCTTTGTTGCCAGCTATAACGCAACATGTGCTTCAGTCCTTGTGACTGAATCTGCTCATGACATACTGTAGGCTACATTCGCTCACAGCATTGCTCAGTTCAAAATATATGCTCTTATGATCAAATACAACTGTGAAAGAGAGGCAAAGGACAAAATAAATCTATTAATTTTTCAATGTGAAAATCATTTTTATTCTATTTTTCCACTGCTTTCAATGTCCATGCCTGCATGCACTAAAAAGAAAAAAAATGTTGCGGAATAAAAGAGGGAGACAGGAGTAAAAGAGACCTTAAAAAAAAAAAAAAAA